>JADBJO010013835.1:0-15000 GCA_016801955.1 Conus betulinus
ATCAACTTGGTCTTCCCAGCGTTGATTTCCATGCCGTATCTTTTGATCTTTTATCCTGCCGTTCAACATGCTTGGCGAGTTCTTGATCTTTTGCCTGCCAGACCACTGATGTCATCTGTAAATAGAAGTTTGTGATGATTCCTCCTCCTCTATGCTAACTGTGTTGACATGGTTTTCGGTTGCATCTGTGATGATGCGAAAAGTGAGGGAGATATAAGATAGCCCTACGAACACCAGTTGAAACACGGAATATTTTTTCTTGTAGCACCCTCTGTGAGCAATGCACTGACCGCTTTTGAGCACAGCTAAGGGATGGTGTTGATAAGCTTCTGCCCAATGATATATTTCTTCATTGTGCCCCATAGTGCCTCCTGCCAGACCATGTCGAATGCCTTCTTAAAGTCTATGAAGACACGCTAGAACTCCAATCGGTACTGCACGTATTTTTTGCAAAGGGTAAGTAGGTTTTTCGATAGTACTTCTGCCTTTGCAAAATCTAGACTTTTTTCAGCAACAATAGTATTTGCTTGCGGTTGCAATCTATTTAGAATGATTTGAATATTGCGACAGCTTTTCTCTATTATCTTTGAAAAATGTCCTGCTTTGGTTAGATAATGCATACGAGTACTTCTCTCTTTTAACATTGAGAAATATCCAATTTTAGCTAAATAATTCAATTCGGGTTTTCTCCCTATTAACTTTGAAAAGTACCCCTCTTCAGCTAAATTACACCACTAAGAAAATATCCCTTTTAGCTAAGTGATACATATCCTGGTAGCTATACAGGTGTTATGTTGATTTTGACGGAGCACCAATCGCAACCACTCCTTCGTATTTTGAGGCAGGCGAATGTGAGTGATATGAATGAAAATTCATTATTCGCATCTGATCTGTATAGCACACTAGCGCTTACACGCTCGACCCGGTCTCGCCCCGGCGACTTTGTCTGTCGTGTAGTGTTCCGATGTCCAGTTTTGCGTCTGTGGACGAAACTTGCGTCACAACGCAGTACGTCACGTGATCGCCGACCCAACGTTGCTGTTTGTTGGACACCAAGGATACTTGATACCAAATTTGGTGGCGATCGGCCTAAAACTGTGGGCGTGTATAAGCGAAGAGACAGACAGACAAACTGAGGTTTATATAGTAGACTAGCGCTTACGCGCTTCGACCCCGTCTTGCCCCGGTGAGTTTGTGTCGTGTAATATTCCGATGTTCAGTTTTGCGTCTGTGGACGGAACTTGCGTCACGACGCAATGCGATACCAAATTTGGTGCCGATCGGCCTGAAACTGTGGCCGTGTAGTGTTCCGATGTTTAGTTTTGCGTCTGTGGACGCAAACTGCGTCACGATGCAATGCGTCACGTGATCGCCGACCCGACGTTGCTGTTTGTAGGACAGCAAGGATACTTGATACCAAATATGGTGGCGATCGGCCTAAAACTGTGGCCGTGTACAACCGAACAGACAGACAGACAAACTGAGCTTTATATAATAGATGATTGCACTTGTTAATTAAGTGTTCACATTAAATAATGGTGGGTAATACTAAATTTGAATATTAGTAAGTTTTCGTTGATCGATATTTAGCGACTTAAGTGCTAAAATACTATAGTTTTCCAGCAATAGATCATTTTTGATAGCAAAAAGAAGAGAAAGAAAAAGATAAAAAGAAAGAAAAAAAGAAGAAGTTGGCTTGGTATTTTACTGAAGATTTTTTTTTTCAAATCATCATCTAAAACTTTTCCTCATTCCTGGGACACCTTAGTGAAGCCAAGAAAACTTTGATGCCAGATTATTTTACATCGACTGTTAGACCTTGTCTGGTTTTCAATCGTCAGGTCAGTTTTGCACTGATTTGACTGGATTGGCAGTCAGGGTGTCTTCAAAATTTCTTGAGGCACGTCGGTTCAAAATCACGGTCAGAAGCGGGGTTTGGTGCTCAGAAAAGAGGTTCGGACAGTAGTTCAGAGAAAATTTCAGCCGACGTTTGAGGAGGGATGGTTCTCCTGCCTCTTCATGCAGACTGTATATAGAGGTGGTGTGCAGACGGAATGAGGCGGCTCGAGATGGGAGAACATGAGATAGGAAGGGCTAACAGAACTGTAGACATCATGTCCGTTGTCCAATTTGGAGCAGGCCAGAACCCTGTGCAGATGGAGAAGCGTTTTCTTATAAGCGCCCCAATCTCTATGTGTCACGACTCTGAATGCTCATTTCTTTCAAACAAGAAGTTTTCAACTGCTGGGTGTGACTGTTTAAATGTTTTTTCTCTTTTTTTTATCAAATCTAACTCGTAGAAACTGGGTTCCTTCACGACTAGAATGGTTGACTTACCCAAACGAATGTCAGAGCAAAACTGTAAAAAGTTGTGAAAATAGTTACACTGAGTTTTGATACCAGAAAATGTAAATCCATTTTCCTCCATCCACTGTCGGATCTTATGTCCGCAAAGTTGAAGGCGACGTTGCATGCCAGCATACACACTCTGACATACGAACAACACACACACACACACACACACACACACACACACACACACACACACACACACACACACACACTCTCTCACTCTCCTCTCTCTCTCCTCTCTCTCTCTCTCTCTCTCTCTCTCTCTCTCTCTCTCTCTCTCTCTCTCTCTCTCTCCGAGATACGCGCACACACAAATACTTCGCTGAGAGCACAAATCCCCAGACACGCGTAAACGAACAGACAAAAATGCAGGCATACGCAAAAAGCCAGACACATTTGCTCCCTCACTCCCTCATCAAACACATACACACAGACACACGCACATCCACACGCTCACATGCACAAGCGCAACACACATACAGAAAGAAAGCAGGTGAGCGCTCTTTGGTGCATAGTACACACGTGCAGGCACCCATGTACGTGGACGCCTGGATTATGCTTATACACACAAACACACGCGCATTCCCACGCGTCCGCAACACACACACACACACACACACACACACACACACACACACACACACACACACACACACACACACACACAATGGAATCTATTAACCTTAGGACCAGTTGGCCCCGAGATCTCGCAGTCCAACAGCTGGATTATTTACCAGCATGTAGGTGCTCTTCATGTGAAGATCTACTGACTCCGAGATCTATGGATCCTGAGATCAGTGAACCTGACCAGTGGGCTGCTATTTCTTACCTGCAAAACAAAGGGGTGTGCTTTGAAGAAAACTTCTTTTGTTATTCCTTTGTGTCTGGGTGAAGGTTTTCCCCCTTCATTTTGAATTACATTGAAATATGCCACAGGCCTGCACTTGCAGCTAAAGGAGACCCATACACCCAATTCTGATTGGCTGTTTATAGATGACGTATTCGCCGCCATTTTATTTGAGGAATACCCTTTCAGGTAAATTAAGCATACCGCGTGAACATGTACGCCAAATCAACTGATGGTGCTGCGGATTAGTATACTCTTGTCTTGGTAAGTATCGCATTCTTTTACCGCAAGGCGTTCGTTTGCTCTTTTTCCCGCTCCTTTACGCCGGCCATTGTCCGCTTCCAGTTCGACTGATTTTATCTGATCTACTGTTTTTGCTAGCAGAATGACTTCCTAATGTGTATTCAAACTGCATTTCAAAAGGAAATGATGAAACGCTTTTCACATAAGATGATCTGTGTGTGGATTCCACTCCTTCAACAACACAGTATGAATTTTTATTAATTTCTATCCTTGTATTGATGATTTTGGAGAAACTATTCCAGTAGCATGGGCAGTTTCCAATAAGGAGGACGCAGAAGCTTTACAAGTATTTCTTATTGCATTGAAAGAGGTTAATTATGGACAAGATTATCCAACTGTTGTATTTATGAGCGATTTGGCAAATGTATTTTACAGTGCATGGTCGTCGTGTGTTTTTCTTTGCCACGAAAAAGACTTTATTGTTCCTGGCATGCTGACAGAGCATGGAAGAAGAAATTGAATGAAGTAGTCCCATCTAAAGAACAAGTTTATTTCTATGCCCACTTATCCATGCTGTGGAGAGAAGTAGATGAAAGAAAATTCAGAAAAATGTTGACAGAGATTGAAGAGATTCTGCAAGCTCATCCAGCTTTTTCATCGCTATTTTTGTCAAAACTTATGAATTATGGGCAGCTTGCTTTCGAAAGGGAGGTTTATCAAACACAAACGTGCACGCTGAAGCATTTCACCGTGTTTTGAAAGACTTTCACAAAAAAAACTTTTTCACAAAAAAAAACAAAACAGAAGAGTGAATAGTTTGCTGTTTGTGTTACTTAAGATAAGGCATGTGACCAGTTAATTAAATGTCAAAAGGGGAAAGTCACTCACAAACTACGTGTGAATTCGAAATAGTCATAAAGCTGCGCAGGATATAAGTCATCTTGTGGTCCATACTCATTATCAGGATGAGTGGATTGTGCCATCAAGTGCAGACTGCAGTAATCAGGTTTACTTTGTCAATTGAATTCCTGAATGTCAGCAGTGCTCATGCAGACAAGTTTGTGAAGAATGTAAGATATGTGTGCATAAGTTTTCATGTACTCGTTTTTAATATATAACTAGAGAGTTGTCATGTAAACATCTACATGCAGTGCAAATCGTTCTGACACAAATATCTTGTCAGGAATCTCAGAGAGAAACACAAACTGAAGACCAAGAGGTCATGATGGAAATGACCTCAGAAGCCGACACGCATGAAGAATGTGCAACTGACAACAAGGAGTATTTAAAGAGTTTCATTTGTAAACCAGACACTGACTGTTCTAATAAACTACATGAACCGCGGGATGTCGCACTCAAAGACGCAAATGAACTTATCTCTATAATTAATAATGCTAATAGCATTGAAGCTCTAAAGAGTGTAATTTCAAATGTTAAATCTGCCAAGAGTATTTCAAATGGTTTGGAAACAATTGAGATCAGTCAGGTAAAGAAATTGAAAATACATGAGAAATTCCCTGGAAACAAAAATTTTGACACCCAGAAACAGATGATGTTTTTTTTTTCCACAAAAAGAAAGTCCAAAAAGAAACGGTTGAAACTGTGCAAGCCAGATGTCAAAGAATGTGAACTGTTAACCAAGAAGCTGAATGCAGTAACACCATCTAAATCAATGTGCCATTTGCTTTTGTGAAGAGGATAATGGTAGCAGTGAGAAATAGTATGGCAGTAGTGTTCTGATTATCAAAGTTGGGTACATGTTATCTGTGATGACATGTCCAGTGCCAATGAAATAGATATTTATCACTGCCGCCCTTGCCGAGACAAGACAAATGTTTTTTTGTAAGTAGGTGGCTGCATTTTCTGATCTGATGAAACCAATGGTCACTTTTATTGAAAAGTGAAGTCAGACTAGTCTTCCATCCCTTGTAGCTGTATGTTGAAACAGTTTAAAGTGAAGTCAGACTAGTCTTCCACCCTTGTAGCTATATATTGAAACAGTTAAAGTGAAGTCAGACTAGTCTTCCATCCCTTGTAGCTATATGCTGGAACAGTTAAAGTGAAGTCAGACTAGTCTTCCATCCCTTGTAACTGTATGTTGAAACAGTTTAGTGGAGAGCTGCAGAGGGCTGTAAGACATTCAGACATAGGATGATTTATTTGTCCTCAAGAAAGGAAATGGCCGTGTAGTGGCAAAGTATTATCATCGTAAAACGCCCAGATCTGCTCAATGACATGCACATGAAGTAGCCAAGCTCATGTAATCAAGTCACATTGCACGTCCACATAACATACACTTGTATCTCCACATGTTTTCCCATTCGTAATACAGTCAAATAGAATATTTACACTGTAAGTATTAAAAACACACACACACACACACACACACACACACACACACACACACACACACACACACACACACACACACACACACACCACGTGCAAGAAATATGTCAACTGACCCAGCCTTGATATACAATTTCACGAAGTTTTCTGCAAGGATGTTCTTCAACCCATATTTACAAATGGAAAAGTCAGCAATACTGTACAGGTATGTCACATTTTTTTTGTTCAAGGCAAAATTAGGTAAAGATATATCCTTTTAATGCCATATTAAAGGATATTAACTGCACAAACACAAATGTGTCTCCACCATATTAACTCACAGGACTTGATTACAAGCATCACCACTCAACTTGCGATGAGATTTTGCACCCATGTTAATTGTTATTGATTGTGAATGCTCTCTTTCTTTTCTTTCTTTCTCAATTCTATACATGAATTGCAAACTTCAGCTCTTGCAGCCACAGTTTTTTATAAGATGTGTTGAATGGTCATTCTGCATAAGAATGATTTATATTCTCAATTATTGACCAATGACATTTCCTGATATTTTACGGCATGTTGTGGCTTTCCTGGTACATGCCTTCCTTCCCTTCCTCCTGGGTCATCCCTGATATAGCCCACAGCGGTTGGTGGGGCTATAAGCCACATGATTGATTGACTTAAGTTCAAATCAAGGATGGGAGGTGCTCATATGGTTTTAGTTGGGTTGTTTGTTCAGTGACAATATGTACATTGTCCTCTCTTTTTTTTCTTTCTGTTGATTATATTGTCTGAATCCTGTTGTGACCTACAAGGGCATGTTTGAAAGTATTACCGATGTCGTAATCAAGAGTAAAGAATCGAGCAGAAAACATCTGTGGGCCATTCCTCTGTCTTCTAAACTCATAGTCATAGTCATACATTTTTTACTTGATAGCAGTTTATCACATATCAGTTTTTTTTCTGTTGCTGCTACCTTGCACATACCCGGTAGTGTTCAGGGCGGACACTAGCTGTCCATCCTACAGCGTCTGCCCGTATGTTTGTCTCTGTTCACTGGGAGTGATATGAGTTAGCACTTTGGATATCACCAGATTAGCCATTGAATTATGCTAACTGATGTGTGTGTGTGTGTGTGTGTGTGTGTGTGTGTGTGTGTGTGTGTGTGTGTGTGTGTGTGTGTGTGTGTGTGTGTGTTTGCAGGATGTGTGTATGTGTCTCTGTGTGTTTGTTTTGCTGATTCACACAGCAGCACACTTACATCATCCGTTTGATGGAACACATCCTTCCGAAATACTTTTTGTCTATAGCTTGCTCCAAAACTTGTGTCGATGTCCGACTGGTGGATTTCTGGGCCCCTGCTGTTGCACACCGACGGATCGGGGAGCGAGCACCGAAGCGTATCCTGAATGGGCGTGGATGTGTATGTGCGTGCGCGCGTATGTGTGCGTGTATGCGTGTGTTTATGAGAGTGAATGCATGTGTGTACGAGTGCTCGAGTATGAGTGTGTGTGTGTGTGTGTGTGTGTGTGTGTGTGTGTGTGTGTGTGTGTGTGTGTGTGTGTGCGCGCGCGCAGGCGCGCGAGCGTGTGTGTGTGTGAAAGTGTGTGTGTGTGTGTGTGTGTGTGTGTGTGTGTGTGTGTGTGTGTGTGTGCGCGCGCGCGCGCGCGTGTGTGTGTGTGTGTGTGTGTGTGTTTGAGTGTATGTGAGGGTATGGGTGTGTTCGTATTGAGATGCGTGTATTTGTTCGTTCGTTCTTCAATTTAACGTCTATTCACATAAAGTGATTTTAGACAGAGTTAGGGAAGTAGCGTGTATTTGTGTATTTATGTAAGTGCGTACTTTTTGTGTGTGTGCGCGCGGGCACGCGCGCCCGTATGTATGTGTATGTGTATGTGCGTGAGTACGCATGCGCGCGCTTGTGTGTGCGCTTGTGTGTGTATGTGTATGTGTGCGCGCGTATTTTGGTGTGTTAATTATGCTTCTTTGCTTTGAATGAAAAACGTTGGTATTCTGTTCATAATGTTTTCTTAAAATGTGTGCTTGGCTGAGCTGCACTGATTACAACTTGGAAAAAAGACTCTCCAGCCCCACACATCATTTTTTTCTTCTTTCTATATTATCATAATGGCAATGTCATGTGTGTTTACTATCATGGCATGTAGCTTCTGGTTTGTTTACTGGCTCACTGTACAGTTTAACCTTGGAACAATATCAACACACACACCACTATGCCTTTTTGAACTTGAACTGGAGGTGTTTGAGGCCTCGTTGGAGGCCTGTTCACCTTCGAGACTTGCAGACAGTCTACACCTAAGGACTTGCATGCGTGGGGTATCTAAGGGATCTGAAGTACTACCACCTGTTCATAGCATACTGGATTAAACTTTGAAGGCAGGCTGTTTCAGTGGGCATCCAGTCTGGACTTAAAGGTGTTCATTGATGGGGCTGTGACTATCTGCTCTGGGAGGCTAAATTCAGCAGTTTGATGACTCTCTCGGAGAAAAAAAAAAAAAACTTCCTGTACTTGCAGCCTACTGTGACCTTTGACTAGTTTCGGGCTGTTGCCCCTTGATCTCTGCTATCAAATAGCTGAACCTGAGCGTTCTTCACCCTGTACAATCCGTGCACGTACTTATACAGGTCAATCATGTCACCTCCTGCCCCGTCAATGTTGTAGACTGGGTAACTAGGGTATGGCCTAGCGTTCTGGGTAGGATTTGTCTTTGAACGATGAAAGGAGCTTTGTTGCTCTGCGCTGAACATCCTTCACCTCGGCACACACAGTCTTGTGGTGAGGATACCAAGCCGAGTGCCCATACTCCAGGACTGGTCTTACAAGTGACTTGTACAGCTGGATGAAGGTCTCATTTGTCAAGTGGTCGAAAGAGCGTCAGATTATCCCGACAATTCTATTTGCTGATATTCTTTATTGCTTTGTTCTATTTTTTTTTAATTACAAAGGAACAGAATAATAAACAGGTGTAACAATGCAAGGTCTTTTCACAGTCTTTTCAGAGTGCGTGCATGCGTGTGTGTGTGTGTGTGTGTGTGTGTGTGTGTGTGTGTGTGTGTGTGTGTGTGTGTGTGTGTGTGTGTGTGTGTGTGTGTGTGTGTGTGTGCGTTGTGGTGGGTGGTGGTGGTGGAGGTGGTGGTGCCCCTGTGTTGTTCATTAACATTATTGACATCATAATAATTTCTTCTCTTTTAAAATATTTTTTTTTCAGTAACAAAAAAAAAAGAAAATACAACGTTGAGGTCTTGCATTGATCATACTCATAGCGCTAGCCAGTTATAGGTGCCAGAATAATCCAGAATGACTGTGGACCCTCAACACTGAAGAAGAGAAGAGTGCCATGTGAATGACAACAAACAACACAAATTAATGCAGGGCGCTTGGAAAAGGGTAAAGGGGGTGGGGGTTGGTGTGGAAAAGTGCACTATCAATAGTATCATCTGTGTGTGATTACAATCGAAATTGATGAGAAGTGGATCGTCGAAAATCAGCTTTACATTTTTTTTGTTTTTTTTTAATGTAAATGTACCCACCACCGGACTTTCTCCAGTGATCGCCTTATACCAGTTACGGCACACGTGAAGAGCATGACACCGACGATAAGCACGAACAAACGGCCATTCAGATAGCAAAGCAGAAATGAAAACATGAGGCAGCGACTCGAACAGCTGAAGCACCAATTTATGAATTTCGCTCGACTTCAGCTGCGAGCAGTCGCAACACTTTGTTGGTGGATGGAGTCCACAGTGCTATAAATAGAGACGGAATCCTGAATGACATCATCTTTGAACAGCCAATCAGAATTGGGTGTTTGGGGGTCTCCGTTTAGCTGCATGTTGAATGTGTGTGTGTGTGTGTGTGTGTGTGTGTGTGTGTGTTAATCTCGCTTACTTACTCGGGGTTCCGCAGCGACGGAAAAATAACGTCACGGTGCTTGACGTCAAACACCGTGACGTTCTCAGCTGGGTGAACTAGAAGGGCTTTCATTTGCTCTCCGGAGGTGCTCTTCGGGTCTTGATCCTCTGTCAGCAGGACGGATCCTCCTGGCCGTTCTGGCTGCTGTGGTGAAGTCCTGGCGTGGGTAGAGGTGGTGCGTCGGTGGGGACTGGACAGATGGCCAGTCCCGCCTCGGTGTTTGTGTTCTCGAGGATGTTGCCGCACCACACTTCTGTTTGCTCCTAAATTGACTTCACCAGAGAGTACTAGCTTCCAGGAGGTCGTGTGCTGACAGGGAGACTCCGGCTGGATCTGTAGCCTTATCACTCTGGAGAGCCTAGAATTGCGCTGCTACTACGGCCATGTAAAATCTCCTTCTCACCATTTTCCCCAGTGCCCTAGCAGCTCGCTACACTTGTGCACATTGCGACCAAACAGGGTGTTGAGGAGGACTGGCTGAGCCTGGCCTCCCCAGTCACAGCTCTTGGAACACTCTGATGCATATTACAGTTCTGAGTGAAGCCTTTACGCAACCAGTTACGTACTTCATTCAGAACTGTGTTCCTAACGATGCAGCACAAAGTATGGGTTTGTCTCAAAGACAGAATGGGGCTTAGTGTCTGACACTATGCCACCAAGAACCTCTTGCATAAAAATCGGCTCATCGAACAAAACATCAGACGCATCTTCCCCATTGTCTTCAGAGAGAGAGAGAGAGAGAGAGACAGACAGACAGAGATAGAGAGAAGAAGAAGAGGAGGAAGAGGAGGAGAAGGAGGACATGAAATAACAACATTAAGAGCAGCTTGTAGTGCCATGGTCATTTATTCTCATAGCAAGAGCTGAGCAGGTTTCATGGTGAACATGTGAACGGAATTCAAAAGTACTATCAAATTAAAGTCAGATAGGGGTAAAACAAAGTTCCTCATTTCTGAATATTATTGCGCGTGCGCGCGCGCGCGCGCGCGCGCGTGTCTGTCTTTGTGTGTGTGTGTATGTGTGTGTGTCTATCTGTGTGTGTGTGTGAGTGCGTGCGTGCGTGCGTGCGTGCGTGTGTGTGTGTGTGTGTGTGTGTGAGAGAGAGAGAGAGAGAGAGAGAGAGAGAGAGAGCGTGCGAGCGACATGCGTGTGTGTGCGTGCATGAGCGCCTGCGCGCGCGCAAGCGTGTGTCTAGCTGTGTGTGTGTGTGTGTGTGTGTGTGTGTGTGTGTGTGTGTGTGTGTGTGTGTGTGTGTGTTTATGTGCGTACGTGCGTGTGCGCATTTGCTTGCGTCCGTGTATTTTGTGTGTGCACGCACGTTCACGCGACTATGTGTGTGTGTGTGTGTGTGTGTGTGTGTGTGTGTGTATGTGTGTGTGTGTGTGTGTGTGTGTGTGTGTGTGTGTGTGTGTGTGTTTGTGTCTGTGCGTGCGTGCGTGCGTGCGTGTGTGTGTGTGTGTGTGTGTGTGTGTGTGTGTGTGTGTGTGTGTGTGTGTGCTTGTCTACGCGCGCGCGTGTGTGCATGTGTGTCTGTCTGTCTGTCGGTCGGTCTGTCTATGTGTATGCTTGTGCGTGCGTGCGTGTGTGTTGTGTGTGTGTGTGTGTGTGTGTGTGGTTAACACTTATAAAATGTTGCTGGCGGTTTATTTGTGTCTTTTCTTATGTGACAGCTATCCGGTGGGCTGCACGTGTGACCGCGGCTGACGTGGAAGGACCTGTGTGATCACGGACTTTCCGTTTATCGTCTATGGCCAGATCGATGGCCATTACACTGTTGTTTCATGTCATCTGGATGACCTCTATGTCATGGTCAGGTGTGATTTGTAAGGACTTTTTTTATATCATGGTTATGTGTGTCTTGCGACTCCAATATGTTATGACCATATGGGAATTGTCAGGCCGTTATATTCTAACCATGTGTGTCTTGAAAGGTCATTTTATTGTGAGCATGTGTTGGAAGGTCATTATATTGTGATCATGTGAATATTGTCGGTCATTATAATTATTGTGATCATGTGGATATTGTCGGTCATTATATCGTGATCATTCGAATATTGTCGGTCATTATAATTATTGTGATCATGCAAATATTGTCGGTCACTATGTTGTGCTCATGTGAGCATTGTGTTGGATGGTCATTCTATTGTGATCATGTGAGTATTGTAATTCAGTTATATTCGGGCCATTTCTTAAAAAGGCCGTTACACTGTGACCACGTGATCACTGTCTGTTACATTGTGACCGTGTGTGGTCTTAGAAGGCCATCATATTGTGATCATGTGTATCTTAGAAGGCCATTGTATTGTGATCATGTGTATCTTAGAAGGCCATTATATTGTGATCATGTGTATTTTAGGCCATTATATTGTGATCATATGAAGCCATTATGTGTGATCATGTGTATCATTTATCTTAGAAGGCCATTATATTGTGATCATGTGTATCTTAGAAGGCCATTACATTGTGATCATATGTACCTTAGAAGAAGGCCATCATATAGTGATCATGTGTCTTAGAAGGCCATTATATTGTGACCGTGTGTGTCTTAGAAGGCCATTATATTGTGATCATGTGTATCTTAGAGGCCATTATATTGTGATCATGTGTATCTTAGAAGGCCATTATATTGTGATCATGTGTATCTTAGAAGGCCGTTATATTGTGATCATGTCTATCTTAAAAGGCCATCATATAGTGATCATGTGTGTCTTAGAAGGCCATTATATTGTGATGATGTGTACCTTAGAAGGCCATTATATTGTGACCATGTTTATCTTAGAAGAAGGCCATCATATAGCGATCATGTGTGTTAGAAGGCCATCATATAATGATCATGT
Source organism: Conus betulinus (assembly GCA_016801955.1). NCBI lineage: Eukaryota > Metazoa > Mollusca > Gastropoda > Neogastropoda > Conidae > Conus > Conus betulinus. Next base: position 12,539 of record JADBJO010013835.1, read on the forward strand.
GTGTCTTAGAAGGCCATTATGTTGTGATCATGTATATCTTAGAAGGCCATTATATTGCGATCATGTGTTATCTTACATGGCCGTCATATTGCGATCATGTATATCTTAGAAGGCCATTATATTGTGATCATGTGTGTCTTACAAGGCCATTATAGTATGATGATGTGTATCTTACAAGGCCATTATATTGTGATGATGTGTATATTACAAGGCCATTATATTGTGATGGTGTGTGCATGTATTTGTGGCCTTAAAGGCTATGGTTGACCTCGCTGGCCATTCTATTGAAGGCAGCCCGAATTTAAAGGCCAAGGCCATTGTCTGTTGACCATGTGTGTCTGTATAGTGCCAATATGTGTGACCACCAAGTCTATTATCTTGTGGTCGATGTAATTCAGGATGCCACCGTTATGTGGGCATGGATGATTTGGCCATTACAGTGAGCTGCCGTCTGACCTAGAGACAGGAATACCGTGGCAAGCCTGCACAGATAAAGCGCAGTTAGGACAGAACAAGTGGGCTGATTGTCTCTTCCACATATTTTCTGGCTAAAAGTCACAATGGCTTTTCCGTGAAGTTGATCATTGGGTCACTTGTGTCTGATGAAGCTTGTTGTCAGACCACCGTTCGACACGCAGGTGGCGTGTAAGCCTTGTCCTTCACACGTTTTGGATCATGAAGTGGAAGGACATGTCGAAAAGTCTGGTAATATCCGCTGTAGCAAATTTACTTCGTCATATTGTCACAGACTGAATCCCGACTTTGATATCCGAACTACAAACTTTCCTGTCGTTACATCTCCATAGCGTTACTATCATTACTACCACTACTACTACTACTTAGCTATTATTGTAGCTATTCTTATTCTTGTTATCATCATCATCAAAATTATTATTATTTTTTTTATCATTATTATCATTATCATTATTGTTGTTACTAGCAGTACCAACAGTAGCAGCATTATCATTTTCATCATCATCATTATATATAATTATATATAATAACACTAATTATAATTATCATTATTGTTACTATTATCATCTTCATCATCATCATCATCATCTTCGTTTTAAATTAATTCCTATCTTTTTTGCTCCTCTTCAAAATCTGACCTCTTCTCTTTAGTTCCTTTCTCCAAATTCAGTTCCTAACCCTAGACCATATTTCGCCCCGAGAGTGAAAAAGAAAGTGACTGTGTGTTCCTTCTGTGTTTTCGCCGTTTTTCATGTTATTTGTGTTGCCCGAAGAAGTCCATGAAGTGCAAGTGCGTGGTGTCTGTTAGGTAACTTGTTTGTTCCTTTCGTTTGGTGGCCTTGTCATTTTGTCTTAGCTCTTATGCTTCAATTGCCATTTACAGTCACCCCACTTTCAACACCCCACATACTAATAAAGAGAGAATCTGATCGGACCTAAAGCTGATTTAGCAGCCCAGTTATATGCTTGTTACAGCCACTAGTGATTCGATTATCATTTCACGAAATCTGTCAACTGCTTTAGGGCAATGTTAATTCTAGACTTCAAAATAATAATAATAATGATAATAATATAAATGGCAGCTGCGTTCATTTAAACCATATATTTCAAGATCAAGGTACATTGTCAGTTCAACATGCTGAACGAAACTCTATGCATTGAAAAAGATATTCCAGGAATACTTGTTCTCCAAGACATTCTTCATGAATGTCTGTTAGGCAACATTTATGACTACAGCCTTAATCGTTAATGATGATGCACGTTGTATTGCATCCCTGAACAATGTTGTGCATAGAAATAATGACACAGTTACCTGCCCTGACATGTCCTTTCACAGCATCTTCGTAGGATCGATAAAAAACCCACCATTCTTCCCTCCCCCCTCCCCTCCCACTCCGATACCCCCTCTCCTTCCCAACCTCAAACCCATCCCATCCCCATGCCTCACCATCTCCCGACCCTCTCTCATTTTCATTTCCGAGTGCGCATATTCCAACTGAAATTTGTGAGTTGCCTTTTATCAGTCACTTTACCCAAATCATCTCTCTATCACGTATGTCTCAAATTTCTTGTTTATGGTATATTGGAAATTTACGAACGCACATGAAATAACTCGTTCACGTTTGTCCCGTATCGAGCGTGGTAGAGGAATGTCATTGGCGGATTAGCAGTAGTGCTCTCCCTCACCTGGCACACAGATTTTCGAACTACGTGAAGGAGGTCCAAGTGGTCAGATAATTAATCGTCATGTGATAGCTGGCATTCAAGGCGGTGAGGACCTCCGGAGTTCGAACCTTCCTGATGGCGAAAGGGAGACAGATCTGTCCACTAGGACACTGGGGTATCAAATGAGTGCTAAAGGCTCAGTCAGCTGAAGTTGCTTAGTAACCACACGGAGTCCACTACCTTGAAGAACACGAGTCTTGTACTTGTTCAGTTGGCATTGCCGTAGGGCACTGTGTTGATGCTTTGTCAGGCTGGTTGGAATG
>JADBJO010013835.1:17500-50620 GCA_016801955.1 Conus betulinus
ACAGACAGGCAGGCAGGCAGGCAGGCAGGCAGACAGGCAGGCAGGCAGTAGACAAACAGAGAGAGAGACAGACTCCGAGTGTTTGTAGTTTTCTTTAACCATTCAGAGAGAGAGAGAGACAGAGGCAGACTCTCTCTCTCTCTCTCTCTCTCTCTCTCTCTCTCTCTCACACACACACACACACACACACACACACACACACACACACACACACACACACACACACACTCACTCACATACAGTATCGGGCAGACAGACAGACAGTGACTTACAGGGGATCATAGCATTTGTGTCAACAACAAAGTGACAAAAAGAGGTGTCTTTGTTCTCGATGTTAGACGTCAGAACTTGGCACAATTCTGTCCAGGGACACGTAAACTGAATAACTCCTGCAGTAACATTAAAGTAACGTGGGCGCCAACTCGTCCCTTCTGCCTTTCTGACCTCAATGTATCCAATCTGCAAAGAACATGCATACCAAATCATGCATTAATTCGTTATTCAGTTTTGTACGCTCTTTGAACTCTACAAGCCAGGCGGGATTTTAACGCTGTCTAATTAGCTATCTTATGTTGATAACGATTAGTAAATGCCATGGGCTGGTACTATAATTACCTTCTGATATGACGTTTTATGTTCTTTCACTTCTTTTTTTTTTTTTTCATTCATCTTGTATGTATGTGCGTGTGTGTGTGTGTGTGTGTGTGTGTGTGTGTGTGTGTGTGTGTGTGCGCGCGCGCGCGCGCTCGCGTGCGTGCGTGCGTGCGTGCGTGCGTGTGTGTGTGTGTGTGTGCTCGCTCGTTTTTGCACAACCATCACTATAATCGTGACATGGGATGAAGAAGACGAAGACAATGGAGAACATTGAGAAGGTAATGTAACGATGGTGTGGGAAAGCAAACATCGATAGGGCTTTTAACCAAGTATTCATCTAGGTTTAGCCCCGTCGAGGGTGTTAGTCACACAATAGCTGTTCAGTTTCAAAGTGAGGCGACTGCGGGTGGAAAATGAAACAAACTTAAAAGAAAAATGACTGTACCGCCGAACGAAAGAGACAAGCAAATACCAAGACAATATAGTCTGTCTACAAGACAAGACAGACTAGTGTCTTGTCATTTGTCTACTTCAGACAGACAATTGTCTGTAATGTGTTTGTCTCTTTCGTTCGGCGGTACACTATTTTTTTTTTTCTTTCAAGTTAACATCTGTTCAGTTTACGACAAGTTCCTTAAACGCATTCTGTCCGGTTTTCATAACAATTCTCAGGACTAATAACATATATTTTGTGCTTGTCTTCTGGCCTGGGAGGAACTCTGACGTAATACACACCACAATTGAGAAGAAATAGCATAACTGTAAAATCTTATGTACCAAAATAAGCATAATTTGCTAGTACAGCTCTCTCTCTCTCTCTCTCTCTCTCTCTCTCTCTCTCTCTCTCTCTCTCTCTCTCTCTCTCTCTCTCTCTCTTTCTTTCACAGAGTGAGAGAGAACACACACACACACACACACACACACACACACACACACACACACACAATCATATACACAATCACACGCACACACACACGCGCGCGAGCGCGCGTGCAGACGGACAGACTAAGCCAGTGGATACAATTTCTCAAAGATAGTCTCCAAGGCAACACCTTAAGCCCCATGCAATTTCACGCCTTCATTACTGACGTTCCAGCTTTTATTCAGGATACAATAAACAAACAACGACACCAAACTTCTATGTCTGTTCTATGCAGATCATTTGGTAATCCACTCCATCTCCAAAGCTCGGATCCAAAATAAACTGATTAAACATTATGAGAATACAACGAATGTGGACTTATAATCAATCAGCAGAGAGAGAGAGAGAGAGAGAGAGAGAGAGGGGGGGGGGGGGGGAGGGAGGGAGGGGGGGGAGGGAGGGAGGGAGGGGGAGAGAAGCTGTCATTTTCACCGAAACAGGTCCAAGCATACCTTTCGTGTTTGAGATTAGGTCCAGTCGTTAACAGACACAAGCCAGTATATACATCTGGGTGGTCACTTTCCACGATGAATTGGCAGTTATGCAAGAGCACCTTACCAACGAAGCAAACAAAGCATTGAACTGTCTTAGATTGCCATTTAAAGGTTAAGATCTAAGAACAGACGCAATGACCCATTTAAATAACAAGCTGACCAATCCCCCATCAACCTACGGGGGATGAAATATGGTTTTCCATTTCAGGTCAGGCAAACTCATATATTTTCACCTCTTTTTTCCAACAGGGCGTATCGCAAGCATTTCCCCATTGAAGCAAAAAATCAATAAAAGAAAAATCTATAGGCTCACATAAAAAGACAACGAATGTCCCTATATTAGCGGAACTTGGACGTTTTCCTTATCATCCCACAAACAGGAGACCATGCACTGAGCTTCTAGTTACGGGTCACAAAAGCAGACAATGCGTCCTCTCTTCAACAAATGTATAATATACAAAGATCGAGTGATCCCCATCAGACTGTACCCGAAATACCCAGCATAGAATGGAAACTAATCATACATGGAACAACCAATGAATCCTAGCTATTGTGAAAACGAAGTATGGCACACAAAAAGGAAATAAGATTCCGAATACACGAATAACCGTAAACAACAAATCTACATTCTGGCACAAAATCACCCAAAGCTACCGATAGAACCTTACCAACTAAGTGTATAAAATTTGGAAGATAACAAGACGAACTTCGCCTATTTCGCGCCGATGCTCGCAACCTACGGACAGTAAGATGTCAATACACGAATGCTTTGACAGAATACAGAAAATGGTTAGGATGTGGTATGGTCGAAAAAGAATACTCTGGCAGAAGTTATTAAGACAAAATGTTGATGGAGCAGCAATGACATACCAGACCTAACTTACGTAAACAACGCCTAACACTCTGCAATGACAGTTTAGAAATCCATGTCGCAAAATATGTACAAGGCTGCACAAACATAAGAGCACACACACACACACACACACACACACACCACCACACACACACACACACACACACTGAAAAAATACGTTCTAGGCCTTTTAACACTCTCTCTCTCTCTCTCTCTCTCTCTCTCTCTCTCTCACACACACACACACACACACACACACACACACACACACACACACACACACACGCACGCTCGCACATAGATGGTTCTTTGTCAACTTTACTGCGGTGCCAAAGTCCGTACTCAAAGAGGTCACTATCATTCCTGCCGCACGATAGGGTGGTACTGCTAACTGTATCCACTCAGTGGCTGCCATCTCCGTGTTAATAACTCGGATTTCGATGGCTTCATTTACGTCTGGAACGTCGGATGCTGTGTACGAGGTTACAATTATCTCTGGGAAAAGAAAGCAAAGTTCGTTGCTGTAATTCATCATCACACCACCACTACCACTGCTGTTAACTACTGCTGCTGTTGCTACTACTACTATCAGTACAACAACCATAACAACAATTACTACTACTACTACTACTACTACTACTACTACCACTACTCCAATGTTGCTGCCGGTGTTACACCACAATTAGATTACTACTACTATGCTGCGGATACTACTACTACTACTACTACTACTACTACTGCTGCTGCTGCTGCTGCTGCTGCCATTGCTGCTTTTTGTACTACTTCTGCTACTGCTTCTGCAACCAACGTTACTACCACTTCTACTACTACTGCAGTGGTAGTGTCATGACAAGAGATGTTATGTGCATATGTACTGAATATAAAACGTAAGTGATTTTTTGTTGAGTACAGGTGGAAATTTTGAAAAGGAAAAATTTTGTTTGAAGTATGGCCACAATGTTAGAGCACATATGAACAGCGCTTAGATCCCTAACCTTTCCTTGTTGATTAGACGCTGAGGCACCTGATGGGCGAGAGAAGCTCACTGTCTGTAGGACGGGCGTGTTAGCAATCTGTACGACAGACCAGGAGATGCCAAGCAGGAGGATAGGTCTCGTAGACAAATGTTTGTTAACCTTGGGGGTTGAAAGGGAAAGCTGTTTTCCGAGCGACTAGAGAGTGATCATTGATGCAGTGCAGACAGAAGTCTGCCAGGGATGTTGTTATAGTATGGATTCTCTCTGGGTAAGTTGCCAGTTGGGGAATGATGAATGAATAAAGAGAAAATGGATTTTTTTTTCATAAGTGAATATAAACGATTTATTCAGAAACGTTGATGTGGTTAATGAAAAAAAAGTAAATTGAATGAGGCTGTGTAATAAGCATTTTGTGAACACGCAAAATTGGTTTACTATAGAAATAATATAAATCATTTTGGAGATTAATGTTGTTGTTGTTGTAAAGATTTCACTTTGTATTCCCAGTTGTAGGTAGGGATGTCTGAAAAAGGAATGGTACGAATTCGTGAGTATGAGGTGTTACCATGTTTTGTTGTATAATATCTTAAGAAAAAACAAATGATAAAAATTACATATTCCAAACCTAACGGTAGGACTTGGGGTTTCTTTCCAGAAAAGCTCAGTTCTTTCTGAGACACAGATAGTTCTTCTCTATCTAATCCTTCATTACATGACCCGACTACAAATACCCGAATTTTGTTCCAGAAGAATGAAAAACTCCACAGGTAAATCTGTCGCTTCCTGGGCTTTCACTGCTTTTCATATTCTTAAGTGCTGCAGCTGCTTCTTCGAGTGTATTTTCCCTTGCAGAGTAACCGAAACTTCGTTGTCAAGTTTGGGAAGCTATTCCAAAAGTTCGTCGAAGTTACAGTCTTCCAACTGGTCTCTCCTATGTAACTGACAGTAGAAGTCATTCACTTCACCTACTACTATGTCTTTGGTGTTTGGTATTTCGATGCCTATCTATCAATGTAATCATTTGCTTAGGACATAATTTCGCTTCTCTAGACCACAAAAGTGATCTGTAATCTTTTTCACCATGAGAAATCCCTCCAGCTCTACACCTTATCAAAACGTCTTCCATTTTCTTCTGTCCAATGGCTTGTAATTTTTCATCCTTCGATTTAAATTCTTTTATATCATCCGAAGATTTTTCTTTTTCTCTCTCTAATAAGTGGGTCTCTTTTGTAAGTGTTTTTTTTTTCTTCCTGTTCTGTTTGTTCCTTTCTTCGGATGGAATGTGTTATAGTTTTTTTTAAATCAAATTTTCATTAGTGAAACGTCAAGAAATTGTCGCTGTAATATCGTAAATTCTAGGTGCCACAAATATGCTTGGTCAAATTCTGGATTGTCGTCATAAGCCGCTACAAATTTTTTTGTTATTGTTTCTTTGATGACATTACTGATTTCAATGACATATTTAGAGTCTCAGTAACAACAATCAAATTTCAAAAAATTACTACCTTTGTCTTCAGTACAGTTATTAAACTTCAAAACTACCATCGAGTGATCTGTTCTGTAGGCTGAGATTTTTCGCAGTCTGCTATTTCCGACATCATATGTTCGATTATCAGAAAGAAATCTATTCGGTCTGTTGCCTGGGATGGGATCTTCTCCAAGTAAACTGCCTTCTGTGTGGATAAATTTCTCGCCATATGTATACAAGATCTAAGTTGGCCATCATATTACTAACAGTTTCACTTGCCTTTGGATTGTTAGTATGTTTGTAATTATCATAATCAATATTCAGGTTCAGTACTAAAGACCAGTCACCTGCTATTATCAAACGTGGGTTTTTTTTTTAATACTTTTTTTCTTTCTTTCCTCATTCTGTCTTCCATTCCACACAGTTCCTTCTTTCTCTCTTCTCCATTCTTTCATCAACATGATCTTTCTCTTTGCTGTACATTTCCAGATGCAAATTACCACATATTTTTTGTTATTAACCATATTTGTACATGTTTGACAATATTGTAGTAAAACAATCCGTGAAACATATTAGAGATGAGTTATCTTTTTTTCTGTTTGAATGGATCTGAGTGAGAGTTCAATGTATGCTGAGGAAAGTTTTTTTTGTTGTTGTTGTTGTTGGGTATACAAACACATACACAAGCAAACCAAAATCACAAGGCACAATCCTCTGAGTTTTTGCTAACTACAAGCACATAATGGCAAACAAACACATCCGCTCACTCCACTTACACCCCCTCCCTTCCCTGTCCACCCACACCCCCAATTTCTCTCTTCTTTTCATTAATTATGATACAAATACACATGCACATATCAAATCCAGGTATCTTGATTATCAATTTTCAAATAGCACTTCATAATTGATCCAGTTAGTGTTAAATTTTAGCATATTCAATTGTACAGTTGCTATGTATTTTTCAAGATTTTATCTTCTCTTAAGTATTTTTAGAAATACTGTTAATGAAGGATTACATTTATTTATTTTACAGCTAAAATGTAGTGTTTGGCTATCAGAATTGTAAGATCAAATGTTGTATCAGTTGTGGAATGTCATCTGCTCCAAATATTATTGTGTTTTTAGTCAGAGACAGATTATTCGCTATTAAACACTTTCCTTTTATTAATTCTTGCAATGATTTCCAGAATTCACTGACATGTATGCATCTCCAGAACATATGTTCAGTGCTGTCTTTTTCCTCATCACAGAAACTACAGTTATAACTTTCTAACACTGTTTGTTTTTAGTCTACATCAATGATATTGCTAGTAATATTGAGTCAGTTATCAAGCTATTTGCAGATGACACAAGTATATCCTTGGCATTGGAAGATCACATCTTGAGGGAAAAGAAACGTTACAATCCGATTTAATTAAAATAGAAGCTTGGGCTAAAACATGGAAGGTTGTCTTTAATGAATCAAAGACCGAGTTACTTAATGTATTCAGGGGGAATGTAGTTTCTCATGACCTACAATTTGGAACACAACTATGCAACAACAAAATCATCACAAACATTTAGGAGTCACGCTTCAAAATAACTGCAGGTGGGGCGAGCACGTCAACAACACTGCCGCAAAGGTTCGTCTTCTAATAAACTGTCTTCGCTCTTTTAAGTACAAATTGACCAGAGGGGCTCTTGAAACCATGTATAAATCATTTATCCTGCCGATATTTGATTATGCTGACATCATCTGGGATAATTGCGCAGAGTATCAATCAAATATCTTAGAAAATTTACACTTGGACGCCCTGCGCATTATCACGGGTGCTGTACGTGGAACTAGTCACAAAAAGCTGTTGGAAGAGTCAGGATTTTGTACTCTGAAGGAGCGTCGTCGCAGACACAAAATACTAATGTTCCATAAGATAGTTCACAATGTCTGCCCTAACTATCTCTGTGACCTAATGCCACCCTTGGTTTCTGCAGTCAATCCATATCACCTGCGAAGACCCTTGGATAGACTCACCCCTCGACACCAAACAGATATATACCACAGATCCTTTTTTCCTTCAACTGTATCCATCTGGAATACCCTTCCTACTGCTATTCAACAAACCCAGTCTCTCCGCTACCTCAAACACTACCTTTCCTCTGCAGACACTTTTGTCCCTTACTACTACCATGGAAATAGAAAGGAACAAATAATTCACTGTCGACTCAGGCTTGCAATGAGTGAACTAAATTATGACCTGTACAATCGCCACATTCATAACGATCCATCATGTGCGTGTACTTATCCCCAAGAAACTGTCGAACACTTCCTCTTGTACTGCCCTTTGTACTCTATACATCGAACAAACACCATCCACAGCCTTCCTAGAACTGATTCTGTTCGTAATTTGTTATTTGGTAATGGTTCTTTCAACATGGAAACTAATATTCATATTTTTGAAATTGTTCACAAATTTATTTCTCTAACAAAGCGTTTTGATTTGTAACATAATTCCTAAGACCGCCCCTCTGGTCACATCGGGCGTACATATATGCATTTGTTGACCTGCTGCTATTGTGTCTTTCTCTTTTCTCATCGTCACTAGTCTGCATTCTCAATGGAGCCTAGTTAACATTTAGAATTGTGCCGTGACCTGTTATTGACAAGACTCGTGAATTGACTGTCCCGCGAACTGATATTCAGTTATAGAAACTGGTTGCCCTCTTTTATGTATAACTTGGCATACACCTCCACTTTCGTCACACTTATGTACTTTTTATTACCTCTCCATCATTTATTTTTCAGTCCTGTTGTCGGGTTCTGTTTGATTGTTTATTTATACTTGGTTTTATTTTCTGTTTTTTTTTTTTCTTTTTCCTGTTTGAAACTTTACATTGCTATAACAAAATGCTTTGCTGTTCAGACATCCGTCGCAAATTCATTGTGTGCATTCGCTCATAAGATAGGGCTTTATATAAGTATTTCTTGTTGCCCTGTCTCATTTACTATTGTAACATTTGTGACAATGTTGAAATAAAATTCTGTTTAAACCAGTTATAAACTTTCTACTATTCCCTTTTCTTTCAGAGCTACGTTTGTTGCAATTATTCGATGCACTGTTCTTATTTGCATCCATTTTAGCTTAATATCCTTAATTTGATGAACTTTTCTAAAGCATTTCTTCCAAGGTATCTGCCGATTTAGCTTCTCCATCCATTTTGCACAACAGTTTGGTTCCCAGTTATCTTTTACTATAATTCTGTAATAAGTTTTGGAACCTTTATCTACAGAATATATTTTCTTTAGTGCTGTGTTGACTTCTGCTTCAATGTTATCTTTTATCTCATTCTCAAACCCTTGTTCTCTGATGTATTTTTTAATGGATAATATGCATCCACCATAAGATAGGAAATCTATTTCAATATTATACTTTGTTCTGAATTCCTCATGGGATAGTGAATCTCCATTGGCTTTGAAAAAATCAGATACTCTAAATACATTTCTGTTGTTCCAGTTTTTGTGTTTTAATAGTTTATTACCCATTGTGATATGTTCATTGTAAAGAATTGGTTCTGCAAGTAATTCTCTAGCATTTTTTCTGGTTTTATTTTGTAGTAGAACTGCTTATACGACATGAATACATGTTTCCAGAAAACATTGTCTTGAGTGATAATGCACAGATGATTGGGAGAGTACTTCTCAATGTTCTCAATAATTGGGTATGAAAAATCAAACGTGGTTTCCTTAATTCCTCGATATGCTATTCAATTTCTTGGTATAATTCTGGGTTGTCTCTATTAGAACCGTAAAAATTTATGATTAAAAATTCCAATCCATAAAAGTCTTAGAGATGAACATGCAATTTTCATCCAGATGTTTGTACGCTTTATCTATTTTAAACAGGAAATTTTTGTTAAATAGGTATTATACGAAGCAAAATAGCACTGGTATCCCCTTTCTGATCTATGATATTAATCCATATCAGGGTTCAAATGTGTGTCCTAGAGTAAAAAGCTATTGTGTCCTTTTTGCCTTAAACAGTGAAAAATATCACTTCTTTTCTTTGCCCCCCCAAGCCCTCGACAGTTCATCGTACAAACTGAATTGTTTTGAGGCATGCTGTCTAGCCGTAGGGGGTTGCTCTGGTGCTAATTTGCGCATATGTATAGCTATGACTGGCAGTATCAAAAAACATTCTAAAATATTATAAACAAAAACATCTTGGGATTTCTTTATTTTGTTCTTTTGTACTGATTGATTTTGCTATGGAAGGCACTGTGATTTGCGTTCAGGTCTTTTCAAGGCTTCTGAGGCCATTTTGTCTCAGACTCTGAGGCAGTCTGCATCTGTTTCTTGAGACTCCTCTTCCTACTCAGATATTATTGATCTCTTGCTGGAATCGATTTTTTTTTCTTTTTTTTTTTTTTCTTTTTTTTTTTTTTTTTTTTTTTTTTTGGGGGGGGGGGGGGGGGGGTATCTTCAGCTTTGGTCGTTTTACTCCGTAGGTCTCCCTACATTTTTGCATGCGCAATGTCTACTAGTGTACCCAGTTTTTGACCCACTGCGTTCTTTCAGCCAGTTTATCCTGTCTATGAAACTATGTTGTCGTCTAATTTGATCAGAATTCTTCCCCTACATTCTTACGGGACGACAGTGTAGTCACTGTTTAGTATAGGTACTCTTGAAATATGTTAAGAGTGGCGTGACGGACTATTTCAGAGGTACCCCGTTTCAGTTCATGTGTTTTATATTTATACTCTCAGAATGCCAAATATTTGAAAGGTCAAACAAGCATTACACAGTGCATACCATGTTTTGCTTTTAATGTTTTGTAGAAAGATTGGGTCTGTTGAGTGCGAGAAGTATCGAAGCAAAGGAAAACAAAATCCTTACGAGTGGTAGATTCGCGTCCGTTTAGCTCTCGCTGGTCTTCGGTATATTCTTTCCTGTGGAGTGAATGAGTAAGCACATCAACAAAAAAACAAATAACCAAACAGACATACGAGCAAAAACTGCTTGGTTTTGTTACATGTCTCGAATGGAATGAACAATGAAATCATATAAACAATAGGGTTTTGTTACATGTCTTCGAATGGAATGAACAATGAAATCATATAAACAATAATCAAATCTTAATTACAAATCCAGTTTGCATCTTGACGTGATCAATGGAAATTACGTGTCTGTCTGATGATTCCTGGAAGAGAGAGAAACAGAGAGAGAAGGGGGGGGGGGGGGGGGGGGGGGACAGTGGGGGAGCGATGGGGGAGGGGGAGTTCTGACGCCCGAGAGTTGACATACTATTTGCAGAATTACTGTTTCTTCAAATGTGATAGAATCCCTTTCTTCATAACACAGATGTGAGTGAATTGACCAAAGAGATTCTGTTTTCAACCTGCGGAGATAGAGCATCAGAGGAGACAGCTTTTGAACTACTCAGAGAGAAGGTTGGGGTGGAGGCTCTTTAGAAAGCTATCTACCAGACCCTAAAGCCCACTGTGGTGCTGTTCGTCCATCAAATCGACGAGGACCACTTCAGTCACCTGGGGGTTGAGAGGGAGGGGAGGGGGGAGGGGGGCATCAGATGGTTTGTGGATACGCATGTGGCTGGTCAAGCGTGCACAAAATGTGCTGTGACAGCTTGGACAATGTGGGAGACCTGCCCTTGATTGTTGGCGCGGGCTTTACTTGCCTGCCTCTATTGTTGCACTGCAGCTGTCCTACTTTCTTCACATAAACTGGCACCTTTGTGGATAGAGTAGCGCATTCAAGCTCGATCCATAATAGATTGTTCCCATGTGCAAGGGTTGATGTTAAACGCTTTCATGGATGTTTTGAGAGTGTCCTTGAGGCGTTTCTTCTGACTTCCATGGGAACGCTTTCCTTGTTGCAGCTCACCGTATGACAGTCTCTTGGGTAGCCGGTGGTGGTCTGGCATGCGAGCTACATGACCTGCCCATCAAAGCTGAGACAGCATCAGGATGGTGTGGATGCTCGGCGGGCCTGTTTGGTTGAGCACCTCTGTGTCTGGGATTTTGTCCTGCCATTTTATGTTTGACGATCTTCTGAGGCAGGATGTGTGTAAGTGATTCATGCCATTGGTATACTGCCCACGTTTCACATGCATACAAGAGTGTGGGGAGAACAACTGCACTGTGAACCTTCAGCTTGGTCTCGAGACTAATGCCTCTTTTATTCCAAACATCAGTATGTAGTCTGCCAAAGGTTGCACTTGCCTTTGCAGTTCTGATGCTCAATTCATCGTCGATGTTGACGTCCTGGGACAATGTGCTGCCAAGGTAGGTAAATTTACTCACACTGCAGGAAGTCTCACACCATTGACTGTGATGTCAGGCTCATGGTAGGGTCGGCTTGGTGCAGGTCGATGTAGAACTTCCGCCATCCTTGACCGAAATTGGCGCAGGCTAGGGAGAACTTGTCAATGCTGGATGCATGTCAGTTTCTGAGCCAGTGTTGAGAACGCAGTCATCAGCACACGGAAAGTCCCTGATGATGTATGTAATTACCTTAGGTTTTGCCTGGAGCCTTGCCTTTTGAGATTACACGGCTTTCCATCTGTTCTGAATCTGATGTCGATACTTACATCTCCTCTGAATGCATCAATTAGCATTGCAGAAATCATGATGCTGAACAGAGTGGATGCCAAAGACACAGCCTTTCTTTACGCAGATTGTGACAGGGAATGGTCTGGATGTCTCTCCATTGTCATGGATACGTTCCTGCATGCCACCATGAAATTTGCCTCACCATAGCGACGAATTTCGGTGGGCATCCGTGTTTGGCCATGATCTTCCACAGGCCCTCTCTTTTGACAGAAGCGAAGGTCTTGGTCAGGTTGACATATGTGGAGAAAGCGATCTACCACCACCCTGAAGTCCATTAATGGGGTACTGGCAAAGGTCAGATCCAGGCTGGCAGTTTGAGAAAACTGGCTAAGCCTGAGACCCACAGGTTTTTTTTGTTTGTTTGTTTGTTTGTTTGTTTTTGCTCCGTAGACAATGGATAGACGTATCCTCGACGGAAATTGCATTCGATGAAATGTTAACACATGACAAGAATTGCGTCCCTTTATCTCCCAAAATGTGCCACAGCCCTTCTCTGCCTAGAGACATATGGAGAGCATACCAGAGCACACCCTGCCAGCGTTCTGTGGGATGGAAATCAGCACGGATGTCAGGCGCTACTGCCGATGCTCTCGACACACTGCCTGTGCACTATTTCTAAAGGCAGGGATGCTGAGATTCCCTTATGTTCCAGTTGTAAGCATCCCCTTTGAGAAGGTGAGTATGCCCCAGTAGGTCATATTGAATCAGCCAGTAAAACGGGAAATCCGGTATGTCCTGGTGATGATGATTGACTGTAGAGGCTGTCCCACTGCGGGACATCAGCTTCAAGATTTTCGACAACGTCCTCTGGGAAATTTGCTCTTGGGTCGAAATGCCTAAACAGTGCTGGATGGTATGGGCTCCCAAAGCACCTCTGAATATATGCCAAAGGTGGATTATTATTATTGTTGTTATTATCATTATTGTTATATTGATTATCATCATTATCATTATTATTATTGCTGTCATGATCATTATCATCGTCTTCATCACCATTATCAGTATTGCTGCCATAACCATACAATTGAACTATCCTCTAGCCCCACTCCTTTCTCTTCTTCTGTTAATATCGTTACTATTGCTACTACAATTACTATTATCATTTTTGAGAGTTTTTATTAATATATTTATGATTGTACTACCATTACTATTCATATAAGTAGTAGCAGTAGAGTAATATTCTCTTTTTCTCATCATCATCATCACAATTATTATTTCAACCCGTATTGTCTCCCCTCCCAACAACATCGTTCCCACGTCATATCCATCCCATGCCCCCAGTTTGATGAGATAAGTGACTGTTGGATTGTCCTTTGTTTTCACCGTCTTGAATGTTCTTTGCCTCGCCTGAAAAAGACCAAAAAGGTCGAAATGAGAAGTGTTTATTTTGTAATTTGTTTGTATGTTCGTTTTTGCGGCAGGGCAATTCTTTTTCTACCTTTCCCCCCATTTCCGCCTGCAGTCACCACACTTTCAAACTTCCTAGTTTAATGGGAGTCGTCGATGCTAGATTTAATTATTGCCCTGTGGCTCCAATTGTAGATGTCGGTGCTAGATTAATTATTGCCCTGTGGCTCCACATTTTTCCCCCTCGTTCAATGCGCTAGAGTTCAAGCGAGTAAAATTGTTTCTTGTGTGGCCAGCTGTCGGAAACGACACTTAGTGTAAGCTATGCCCAATAATCATGCATGTCACATTTTGAAAGGAAATCATCTCTGACATTTTCAACTCGGTGATATTTTCAAGTTCACCTCAACGAAAAGTATAATGTCATCGTTCAAGATCCGTTGACCAGTTGTTCAATACATATCTCTCCATATGAAAGACTGATATCTCGTGGATGCTCAACCATTATTGTCGAACGATTCCGTTTTAAAACACACACACACACACACACACACACACACACACACACACACACAAACTAAAACCGCTTCATGAATTTATCGAGATGAAAGTTAATTCACTGGTATATCTATCTCTACTGGCCGACACTATGCAAACAAACGCATTTACAGCGGCGAATAATCGACGTATGAAACTTTCTTTCACTTTTTACATTTTGGTGCATTTCATTGCCATGTTTGCTTCGCTGATAATAGTGCGAAATATGATAAGATATACTTTCGACACGCTAGTTTGGGACCGTGTTCCCATGAAAGCCTTTGAGATTATTTCATTCTTATTTAATTCACGCCATATCTATCTACGGCAAAACACATTCATTTCAGATATAACATGGTTACCACACATGAATCGTAACTATGTAAAATATATTACATTAACCTTACATGAATTGACTTAAACACCTATTACGTACCCCGAGTCTCTGGAATCGTGCACACCCAGCCTGTCAGTAACCTCGGGTTCCGGGTATCCGCCAGTCAGGGTTCTCTCTCCAGCAGACTTGCTTTCCTGGAAATTATTTCCTTAAACATTGCTTTGCTTTTGGTTGGTTTATTTCATTTATCACATTTGTTTCGTCAGGGAAAGCCTCGCGGGCTCTCCAGTGTCCTTTGTCATGTTACCAGACACTTAGGTAATGCAGAGAAATTTAGAAAATACAAAATAATGGAATGAAGCTGATCCTATTGCATGAATGATGGAAGTGTTGATGTTGATGTTGGTGATGATAATGTAAATCATAGTAATAATAACAGTAGTAATAGTTATGATAATAATAACAACAACCGTGATGGTAATGATACTAATACTAAGAATATCAGTGCTTTTGATAAAAATAATAATAATGATAATGACAATTATAATAGTGATATATATGATAATAATGATAATAAACATAATTGTACTAATAATTCTAGTGTATTACAACCACTAGTGATGATAATGATCAGATTAATAATAATATAACCATAATAATAGCAAATACAATCATAATGATAGCAGACTGTAAACCCTGCACCAGGCAATAAAAGAAAAAAGAAATTCAGACTACCAGTCTTCCGGCTGGCAACTAAGAACATCAGAATGATGTGCCCTGGCTTTTCTGACGACCTCCAGCAAGTTGACGACGCCAGGAAAACAGTCATCATCGACCGCGAGCTGCAGAGGTTCAATGTCGACAATGCCGCGCTGCAGCAGACAAGATTCCCCTCACACAGCAGCCTCAGGGAGAAGGACTACAAGTTTTCTTGGCAAGGACTGGAGCCAGAGGAACACCGACTGTAAGGCGTCAGATCTACAGTGTGGGAACTCTTTCCTATCCTCAGTTGTACCACCTTCCACAGGGACAGCACGAATCTCTCTCCGGCTCACGAAATCTTATGGACCAACAAACATCCTTAGCGTCTACGCCCCCTCCCCTGCTCTACAGCTGAGGCTAAGGATGAGTTCTTTGATGAGCTGGAAGCCAAGATCAGAGAGGTACCTGCAAAAGAACACCTGTTCTTGCTTGGGGACTTCAACGCCCGGATTGGTGCAGACCACAGCTCCTGGTCCCGCTGCATCGGCCGCTTCGGCATTGGCAAGCTCAATGAGAATGGACAGGGGACTACTTAAGCTTTGCTCCTTCCACTACCTCTGTATCACGAACACCTTCTTCCCCACCACCAAGCCACACCACGGAGTGTCCTGAAGGCACCCCAGATCCCGTCACTGGCATCAGCTGGACTTCTGATCACCCGAGGACCCTTGCTCAACCACGTGCTAGTCACCCGCGGTTACCACAGTGTTGACTGCGACACTGACCACTCACTGGTCGGCAGCAAGATGCGTCTTTGGCCCAAGCGAATCCATCGCTCCAAGCAGAAGGACGTCCTCGAATCAATACAACCATGACGTCAGTGCCCGAACTGCTTCGCCAGAGCCATTGACAAGGCCCTAGAGGACTGCTCGACAGACAGCGCTTCATCACGGTGGAACCACATCCGCGATGCCATCTTCCAATCCACTTCAGACACATATGGGGAGAGAGAGTGAGAAAGAATGAAGACTGGTTTTGAGCAGGAATCGTGAAGATGGAGCCTGCCTTCGCTGCTAAGCAAGCCGCGCTCCTCAATCGCAAGGGAGAGCCTTCAAAGAAGACGCTAGCAGCACAGCGTAAAGTTCACAGCAACACCCAGCGGATTGCACACAAATGCGCCAAGGGGTACAGGCTGAACTGTGTGCCAGGGCATCCAGATCTCCGCAAATTGTGGCAACATCCGCGCCACGTTTGAAGGCATGAAAAGAGCGTCCAGCTCTAGTGCCATCAAGATCGCTTCTCTAAAATCTATGTTGCAACAAACAGATGGAGAGATAGGCAGAGCACTACCGGGAGCTGTACTCCAGGGAGAACTCAGTCACCTACACAGCCATTGAGAACACCACCTCCCTGGCTGCCATGGAGGAGCTCGACGCCCCACCCACCATTGAGGAACACGGCAAGGTATCGACACGTTAGCCTTTGGTAAAGCTCCGAGTAGCGACGGCATTTCGGCAGAAGTCATCAAAGCCGTCAAGGAGAGCTCTCTCCTCAA
This sequence comes from Conus betulinus, assembly GCA_016801955.1. Classification (NCBI taxonomy): domain Eukaryota; kingdom Metazoa; phylum Mollusca; class Gastropoda; order Neogastropoda; family Conidae; genus Conus; species Conus betulinus. The sequence goes on from JADBJO010013835.1 coordinate 33,890, forward strand.
TCATCTCCATGAGCTTCTGCTGCAGTGTTGGGAGGAATGGACCATATACCCCAGGACATGCGCAATGCCAGCAACATCACGCTATACGAGAACGATGTGGACCGCAGCAACTGTAATAACTATCGCAGAATATCCCTCCTCAGCATTGTTAGCAAAGTCTTCACCCGCATCGTCCTCAACAGGCTGCAGCTACTCGCTGAATGAGTGTACCCAGAGGCACAGTGCGGCTTCAGAGCTGCGAGGTCGACGATCGACAAAATATTTTTTTTTTTTTTTTTTTTTAATGAATTCCAATATGGATGGCATTGATGATGTACACAAACAAGACATAGGATGTAAGGTTATAAAACACATGACATAAATTATTACAACTCCATCGATTCATGGCATTCAGAGAAAGTACACTATACAGACAAACTTTGTTTCCCATTGTTTCATGGAGGCTCCAAGGTCATGGACAACATTAAACATATATATATATATACACACACATACATACATACATACATATATACACACACATATATATATATATATATATATATATATATATATATATATATATATATATACACATACATATGTATACCTACTCACATATATATACACACTTAGATACACATACATATATCACATAACAAGATATTCTCCCCGAGGCATCTACAAGAGAAATGCCCAGAGTAGAGACGGCCATTGTTCATCATTTTCATCGACCTGACCAAGGCGTTCGAATTGGTCAGCGGGTCAGGCCTCTTCGTTCTACTACTCCGGAGATGCCCCCCCCCCCCCCCCCCCCCCCCCCCCCCCATTCTCCTGAAGATGATCACGTCCTTCCATGACAACATTAATGGCACTGTCCCAGTGCGACAGTTCATCTTCAGACCCCTTCACGATCAAGAGCAGCATCAAACAAGGCTACATGCTCGCTCTGACACTCTTCGGCATCTTCTTTTCCCTGCTGCTGTGTTACGCCTTCCGACAGTCTGAAGACGGCATTTTACTCCACACTAGGAGTGCCGGAAGCCTCTTCAACCTGGCACGCCTCCGAGCAAAGACGAAGGGGTGGAAAGTCCTCATCAGCGAGACGCTCTTCGCAGACGATGCCGCCCTCACTGCCCACACCAAGGAAGCGCTACAACGGCTCGTCACCTGCTTCGCTGATGCCTGCACCGAATTTAGCCTCATTGTCAGTCTGAAGAAAACAAACATGGTGGGCCAAGACGTCAGCAGCACTTCCCGCATCTCCATCGGCGATCACACCCTCGAAGTGGTCGACGACTTCACTTACCTGGGCTCCACCATCTCCAGAAGCCTCTCTCTGGACGCCGAGCTGAACGAGCGGATCGGCAAAACAGCAATAGCGATGGCCCGTCTAGCGAAGAGAGTCTGGGACAACACCATGGTAACGACAAACACCAAGATGAAAGTGTACCAAGCCTGCATGCTGAGTACTTTTCTCTACAGAAGCGAAGCATGGACCCCGTACTCTCGACAAGAACTCAGACTGAACGCTTTCCACCCACTCAGAGGACTTCCGGGCATCACTCGAGGCAGACGGATGCTGTCGATAGCAACAATGATAATGATGATAATAACAATAACAATGACAATGATGATGATGATGATGATAGTCAAGACAATAATAATTATGATGACAATAATAATAATTAACAAGAAAATGGTAAGTGAAAAAGTTTAGAAATGATCAGAGAAAAAGGCTAGCAGTAGCGGGAGAAAGAGACAAGAAAAAGGAACCACACACACGCGCGCTTGCTCTTGATTGGAGAAGTTCCAGAGGTCTTGTTCTAGCATCACATCCATGCCAGAACAAGACCTCTGCAACTTCCCCAACTTTCTTCAGACCCTCCTCCCCATCCATCAAATTTACATACACCATTTTCCAGTCAGTCAGCTCCCTGGAAAACCGCGCATATATATATGCACACATGTACATACACACGCACACACACACACGCGCGCGCGTGCACACACATGCATGCACTCACCGCAATCATCCATGCACACACACACACACACACACACACACACACACACACACACACACACACACGTGTACACTCACCACACACATATACAATGATAAAAATGGCATAGCCGACGTTAGGTAAGCACCCGAAGTCTGACCAGCGCGTTTGGCAAATGCGAAAGTCGACATCTGAAAAGTCGAAGCCATGAGTCCCTCTTCCCAAATTCTCTCATCTTTGTCATTAATTCATTTATCAATCAGCTTTAACTCATGCGCAGTGTGGTCTCAAACCTAGCGGATGTGGTGTAGTGTATTGGACTAGTCCACATGCCGTGACATCTCCTTGATGAAACTAAAACTGAAACTGGACATCTCTATCTCCCTCAAGGATGGACTGCTAAAGTTCTCAATTTTCCATAAACTCACATACGCGCACTCATAATAAATTGGATGATACTTCCTCCCCGCAAACCCATCCACAAAACACAGCATTCCAAACTCCGAATCCCTCCGTCTGCATAGACTTTGCTCCACTGAAGAAGATCCCGCTCAAAGCAGCCAAAGTGTTTGAGCTTTTTGAAACAACCGTGGATACTCCAAAACTGTCATTAATGATGCTCTCAGTCGCACCACAGCTGTATCCAGACCATCGGCACTGAAAGCCCAACCTCCAAAAGAAACAGACCAACCAATCGTGTCCCGTGACAGGTCTCGCCCCATGCCAGTGCTAAATGCATACGAAGAATGTGGAAATCCACGAATACGTGAACTGTGGCAAGTCTGCACTGACCTGTTCGTCTTTCTCTGATGTGGAGGACAGCACAGTGACCGCTACAGCCAACAGCATGATTGAAGTTCTCAGGATGGATCCCATCTTAGCTAGTGTGGTACTACTGAAGATCACGACAAAGATGACTTTTCGCAAAAGCTCTCGGAGACACCTGGAACAAGCAGAGTTATGCAAAAATTGTGGGGGGAAAAAGCCCTTGTGCAGACGGTTTTAGCGCATAGTTTTTCGAGTTCGTTTGGAAATATTTCGGTCCCTTTGTGATCAATCCTTTAAACATTTTTTTTTCAGTTAGTGAACTGTCCCTTTGTGTTTGTGATCAATCCTTTAATTTTTTTTTTAAGTTAGTGACTGTCTTCAAAACAAAACGGAAGCTTTAGATCTTGTATTCCTAAAGGAAAATAAACCAAAGAAGTTGTTGAAGAACTGGAGGCCCATTTCTCTTTTAATTGTTGTATATAAGATGGGATCTTTATCATTTTTTTTCACAGCACATGGAATAAAGACATTAATAGTAAGGTCAATAACAAGGACAAACCTGACGGGGAGGGGGGGGGGAGGGAGGGGTGCTGTGTAGAGTTGTGTATTTTAGATTTCAAACAAGGGTATAATCACAACAAAAATAACATCAGGGACAAGTCAACATGCACTCAAAATTCCATTCAGGTCTGCAAAACAGCAGCGTATACTGAAGCCACAAAATCAAAATCATGAACAACATTTTCAAGAATGATATTTTCTTTGGTTCTGTAGCCTATCTGTGTAACAGCTTATGGATGAATACTTGTCATTTTGGATTTTTTTTTTTATCTGCACTGGCTGCAAGTAATGTTTGGCTAATAGTATGATGAAAAGAAAATATAATCCGCCTGTATGCAAAATATCAAACTTAATGATGACAAGAGGTTCTGTTATTTGCAAATTAAACACATGAAGACATTTTTCTTATCTAATTAAAATGTGTGGAGGGAAAAACGGGTGGAAAGTTTCAAATCTTATTTCTCAAGTTTCTTCACTCTGAAGACAAAAAAGACATTTTTCTTCATTAAACCAGTCAGTGTTTTCAAATTTGTTGAATCACCGTGCAAACCACACGTGAAATACTATATCTAAAACACAACAGAAAGTATATCGATCACTGTTCAGTCCACACATTTGTAACATTAATCTCGAGACATCTGTACATTACTCACTAATTGAAACCATATTGCTTCACGTAAGAAGTTTCATTAGGATGTTAGAACAAAAACACCAGATTTTCAGTCATTCTCAACTTTTTATTTTTCTACTCCATTTTGCACAACATTTTGGAAAGATGTGTTTTATTATAAGTATGTAGTAGTATAGTTTTGGTTCTTAAAAACAGATATAGGCTTCCTGAAACATAAATGCATATCCAAGCGTTTGTAATGTTAAAATACTCTCTAGCCGAGAGAGAGCGGCGCGTGCAGCACAACTCCCTGCCGCCGCGCGCTCGCGCATGGCGCTCAGTCCCTGCCGACGCGCATATTTCGCCACTTTTTAATTAATTTTTACGATAGGTAGACAACAACTGACAGTGTTGTTTTAGGTGTAATAGGAAAGAACAAACGCTCAACTAATCGAGCATAGTAATTTTGAATCATCCACTTTCAATGTGTAGACACGACTGTGCGTTAAAAACGTGTCTGACAAGTAAAAAAATTCTTTGTTTACATTCTATTCCGTTCCGTTACAACACCAAATCAGAAGATGAAGGGATGGCTGCATCTTCAAACAATTCACTTTCCTCTTATCATTCATAGTTTTTTCTATCTCTCTATCACTCCCCTCATCACCAGATCCACTTTGTAATATGATTTCAACCGCTTCATTGAGCGAGAAATCGCTGCCACCCCCTTGTCTGACCGACATTTTTTTCGCGCGCGCTTAACGGCAAAGCCCGGTGCCGTCAGTTCCATTGTTCCAAAGCTACTGGGGTCAGCCAAGTTCACAATAGAGCACTGAAAGTAAGGTCTACTACTCGCTTCAGCATCCCCAAGACTAGTTACAGAGCTTATTTCCCTTGGATCATTTTATGGAAAGTGTAGCAATTTTTCATGTTCCAGTCACACGGTAGAGTGTGACACGGCAGAATGTACTGTCTGTCCGTCACACAGCTTTGGGTGCCGCGGCTCGAGGGAAAGAAATCCTGTCACACTTTGTCATATGACACTAGAAAAAGTAACAATGTTCATATCAACTTTGTACTTTTGATTTGTTTTCTTCATGATAAAACACACACTAGCCATTTTCGAACAAAATGCGCTACATAACCCCATCAGGATTACAAAATCAACTCAAAAATCTCCAGAGACCTCTGATCAAATAGGCCTAACAGTAAATCTACAAAATAACAACAAGTCATGGTTTTCAGGAAAGGAGGATACTTTAGGAAGAGCAGAAAAATGGTATTATAAAGGTGAAGATATATAAGTTGTAAATAGTTATAAATATTTGGGTTATACATTGGCAACTAAACTCTTGGCTGATATCTCCATCTCAGAACATGCAGGTAGAACTAAAGGTAAGGTGATTGAAATAATGAAAACCATGTATAGTTTTTAGGACATACAGACATGAAAATGTATTTTTAAATTATTTGATACCCAAATCAAACCACTATTACTATACGTAGCTGAGGTATGGGGATAAACTATAGAAAATGTACATCTACTTGCATGTGAAAAATAGATTGTGAAGATTGGTTATGCAGTGTGGAGTAATGTTTATATAACCTGAATTTATATATGCGAGTATGTCCGAATAGAGATGTGTGCATGATCGAATATATATGCGCGTGATTTGAATTCAGGTTTTGTGTATGAACTAAATGTAAAATCTGATATCTAGGACTACGCAGTTTAACATAAAGAACGGGGTTTGAAGCTTAGGATAGTAGAAGCATGGTTGAGAGCATGAGACGATTTGAGAATGTTTTGATAACAATAAGACATTCAAGCATTTGCTTTTAAATATGTATAAATAATAGTTATGATTAACGATAGGGGTATATAAAGTGTGGAAAGTATTATTAAAAGAAACAGGACATAGACGAAAGAACACAATATATATAATTATATATGTCGATATATTAGTTTCGATCGAAATGAACAGGTTCTATGATTAAACCGATATATGCTTGACACTGAAGTTAATAGTAACATTATTGTTTATACTTTGTCTTGCGTTTGTAGAGTGGTTTGTTTTTATTTTTGTTCTATAAAATTGAAATTGACGCTGCAAACTCCTTGTGTATGTGCCCGTTGCCCCACAATAAACGGCGCGGCGTTTAACACGCGCGTCAACTGTCAAGCGTCAAGTGTCTCTCCACATACATGGCAGTCAAGACATTGGCTAAATGAGCTGTGCCTCATACTAAACTAGTTGCTGCGTGTAAACTCCACTCTTGGTGTACAGATGAGTCTATATCACATAGTCTACAAATGAGGTTCGTAGTATCGTCTGTGCTGCCTGGCATTTACAAAAACAAAACAAAACAAAAACATCATACAATCCTATGCTGCTGGTTTTTTACACACGCACATGCTTCGAGCAACCAGGAAATCTGTCAAATTTTGAAATGCAACAGACTCGTTAATGGTGTACGTTCATAAAAGTTGCTAAAACACTTGCTGTGCATGCCCCGTGTGCCATATGGGGTGCAGTACTCATCTGTGTTTGTGTTCATACTCCAAGTTCACAGATTTTCTGTCTTGTGGAAAATGACAAAGCGCGAGTGGTCAGATTCCCAATCTCAGTTGTCGTGGTACGTCTCACTGAAGTGAAGTCAAGCAATGGGTCAACTGATCATTTCCGTTCCAACGTTGGCAATAGTTTACTTCTGTGAGTATATCAACTGTGCGTTGTTAGTTTATAAAGATTCATCCAGACGAGTACATCTGATGATCTGTCAAGAAAAACCCATAATGTTGTAGGCCTGTCAGCACGATGCCAATGTAGACTGTCTCCAGTTCTTAAAACAGCCCTTCAAGGTCCTGAGAAGTGATCTGAAGTTTCAAAAATGAACAAATCTGTCTTCAGTTGACCAGTCATTCTACTAAAAAATATTTTAGGCACAGCATGAGAGTGCAGACAGTAAAGTGAAAAATTTTAGCATTATCTTTTTCGTGTTCCTTTTTACAAATGGCAAGAAAAATGCATTTTAAATGTCAGTACAAAAACATGTCAGCCCCACGCCACGTATGATCAATGTGCGTGTCTGTAAATCTTCCACAATGGGTTTTGAAAAGCATACTATTCGTAAATCTGTTGACGCTTACGGTTTCTCGTGCAGAACATAATCATGTGTGACTGTGTGTGTGTGTGTGTGTGTGTGTGTGTGTGTGTGTGTCTTTCACATGCACTGCATATGTGCTGGGTTTATCATAAGCTTGGCAGAATGCATCAGCATATGGTAGGCAGCCAACTTCTAATTCGGTGTTTCTCAAACTATTGCAGATCAGAAGTAAAGAAATTGAAATAAACATTAACAGGAACAGCAGCAGGAATAAGCATCAGTTCAATAAAAACCAGGAAGTTTAAGAAAAGGCAGAGACTTTCCACAAAGATATCACCAACCTTGATCTCCCCCTGATGTACGCCACGTAAACGATGTGGTGAGTTGAGGGAGAGCGCCTGTTAAATCACAACCGGTTGTCGCGGGGACTACTCGCCAACACAATGCTACGCCCATCTGATAAGACGTGGCACACGCCACAGCGCCACCTAGGGAGAAACCAGCGATACCTCATGCATTTAGCCTTTACAACACATGCAAAGTAACAGATGTTCCCTGCTACGACCGCCGGCTCGTGAAGGAGGTAGATGAGGAGCTTGAAAGAGTTGATTGTCACTGCAAACACAGCTGGCGCGCGACAGCCAAGGCTTGTTGTTGAGCTCGCGACGATGTTTTAGAATCATAATGTGTCACACTTTGTCAGTATCATCCAGTTCCAAGGTAAAAAAAAAAGACGATTTATGAATTGTTAGTATGCATCAGCATATGGTAGGCAGGCAGCCAAGTTCAATTTCATTGTTTCTCAAACTACTGCAGATCAGAAGCTTGGAGCCATTATGGGTATGAAGACACAGATTCAGATGCAATGGATGGTAAGATCTTGTAGACACTACATAGTGATTCTTTTCATTGGAAACATTTTTGCATGATTCTTGGGTCTCACGCATTCTTGGGTCTCACAAAGTTATGGGGAAGGAGAAGAAAAGATTTACTACTGATTACTGATTTGTCGGGGGAATGCTCAGTTTCAGTTTCATCAAGGATGTCACTGCTTGCAAACTAGTTCATACATGCCACAGCATGTCCGCTAAGTTTTGAAACGACACTGTGCACGATTTAAAGCTGATGGATAAATGAATTAATGGCCAAGATGAGTTTAAGAAGAGGATCTCGTGGCTATCATGTTGTAGATGTCTGACCTACACCTTAGCCCAACGCGCTGGCCAGACCTTGGGTACCTACCTGACATTGGCTGTGCCATTATTATCATTGTGTATGTGTGTGTGTGTGTGTGTGTGTGTGTGTGTGTGTGTGTGTGTGTGTGTTATATGCATGTACGTGTGCGTGTATGTAAGTGCGTCTGTGTATGAGTGTGTTTATGCCTGTGTATATGTGTGCATGTGCGTGTACCTGTTCGCGCGTGTGCGTGTGTACGTATGTGTGTCCGTATGCCTTTGATTGTTGGTGGGAAACGGATGTTCAGAAGATGACATGTTAACAAGAATAAGAACAAGAACAGCAAGAACAAGAACAACAACAAAAACCATGAACATACACACACAAGCGCGCTAGCGCGCGAGCGCGTACGCAAACGCAACACCAACGCATACACGCTCACATCTATGGACTCTCCACTTTACACACCTGCATCGCCCCACTGATGCACATTCATTCACCAGCGCACACAGGTCTGCAGTATTCGCTGGGGCACCTGAGAGGTTCAAAGTCTTATCTCGCTTGATGTATTTTTGCTCATTTTTGTCTTTCATTGGAGAGTCTCTGTATGAATCTGCTTCAATATCTAGCAGCCTTTGTAATGTTGGCCTTGAGATTATTCCAATACTTGTTCGGTTGGTGATGTTTCTTGCTCTGCCTTTAAGTCTGGATGTGCGGCCACTTCCTTTCTTGAAGTTCAGATCTAAAAAAGATGATGTATGACACAGTGGCTTTGCTCTTGTAGTTCAGGCCTGTTCGAGCTAAAGTGGTAGTTTTTGTTTTTGTTTGTTGTTTGTTTGTTTTTTTTTTTTTAATGATTTTCCAACATTAATAACAAAAGGGATAATCAACATAACATACAATGAACATCATACAAATGGGTATGCTAAATCAAGGGAGGGAATAGGGGTAAAAAGGAAAAAAGGTATAAACACATGAAGAATTTTTTTTTTTTTTTAATTAAAAAAAAAATCAAAATGTCCATTCAAGAATCAACGAAGAATAAAAGAAAAAGAAAGAAAAAATCACAAACGTGCAACCTTAACTCTTTCTCGTTCATTAGGCACACGAGGAATGAATACGTCCAGTATGCCTGTCTAAATAGGGTAAAGTGGTTAGTCAGAATGTTTCACATGCATACACACATTTTCATAAATTTCATTAGCTACTTATTACCCCCGACTACTTTTTACTCGTTCTTTTTTTTTTCCCTCTTCGTCTAATTCATTCCATTACACATAACAGTTAGTTTTTCATAAGGTACCATTTTCTATCAAATTCCATGTATTTCATTTCTGAATAATGCATATATTATCCAACAACCCTATATATATATATATATATATATATATATATATATATATATATATATATATATATTCTCTAAAGAAATTCTCTAAAGAAATGATTGACAGTAGGTTTTATTTCGTTTATTCTGCATATATATATATATATATATATATATATATATATATATATATATATATATATATATATATATATATATATATAATGTTTAGCCCATAAGATAATGTGTTAAAAAAACTTCATCAGTTTTTGTATATGCTCATCATTTCCGAATAGAACCAGCTCCACATTAAACTCCATTCTGCTGCAATGTTCACATCTTTCTTTTAATGTTTTTTTCTAGTTCCCCCCCAGAATGTTTCGCAAACCAGCACTGCCACAAGTAGTGTTGAACTGAATCGGTTTCGGATTCACAAAATGTAACAGATCAGTGGTAAGAATTCCCATCTTGTTTAAGATACAAATTGCAACCAAAATAGTGTGACAAATTCTTATTTGGAACCATTTTGATTTAATTTTTTTTATTTGTTTCACTTGTTTCGTTGTTGTTTCCCAATCTACCACAATTTTTAATTCATCTTCCCATTTTGCAAAGGAGCTTATATCAAATATTGTTATTCTTTTGATGAGAGCACTGTGAAAAGGTTTCGACCCCTTTTTAATGCTTGATATTATTTGCAGTGCTTTCGTTCTTAGATTACAGCTATTGTTCGTTACTTTAATATTTGCACTTCTTAAATACCTTTTTATTGATGATATACAGCCCATGAATTTGAGGTAATTTACAGTGATATCATATTTTTCAGAAAAAAAAGTTTTATCATCGAAAAAACTTCCATCTTGATTGACAACATCTTTAACTAGGAATATTTGCTTTGCTATCCAGTTTTTAAAGTTAATGACGCCATTACAAACTCTAAACTTATCATACAGAATAAAGGCTCTGCTAACACCTCATTCGAATTGTTTAAAAATACCTGATCTGCAAAATCAACATACGAAGTGAAAACGTCTTTCCAAAATATATTGATTTTTTTGCTGAGGAATTTTCTAGGTCCGTAGACGTTAAATGAATCTTTTTTGGGAGCGTAGCACTTTAATATTGTTTCCCATTTTGAATTTGTCGTATATATATCTTCTTAACCAGGTCACTTTTAAAGCTTGTACATATTTGCTTAAATGTGGAACGCCTATACCTCCATTTTCAACAGAATATACTGCATATTTTCTTTTGATCTTGTCAGGTTTTTTTTTTTTATTCTATATAAATTCAAAACATGTTTTCTGAAGCTGATTTGTTACATTTTCTGGAGGAGTAGGCAACAGAATCCACAGATATATGAGCTTTGAAAGAATCATGGACTTCACTACTGCAATCCTGCCTAGGGGTGTGCATATACGCTTTGACCAAACTTAAAACAATTGTTTGACTTCAATAATTTATCTGCTGTGTTGATTTCTGTCGTTTTTGATAACTCTCCTGTGAAACAAATACATAGTATCCTATATTTTGGTGGATTCCATTTCATTTTCCTTTCCGAAAGATACTCACATTTTGAGTTTTTTAGTTTTCCTAACCATACATTTACATTTTTTTTCATAATTGAGTTTTAGTCCTGAAATTTCTTTTCAAACTCTTTAAGAGTTTTAAATAGATTTTCATACGAAACCCTATCCCTTCTAATGTGAACACTGTATCATCTGCAAATTGGCTGATCTTAAACATCGTATCGAGTATTTCAATGCCTTTTATTCTCTTGTCTTGCCTGATTTTACATGCGAAAATTTCTGCACACAAAAACAAATAGATATGGTGAAATGGGATCGCCCTGACGGCACCCTCTTTCTATTTCAAAACTCTTAGATACTTTCCCATTCACTACTACATAAGATCTTATGTTTTTATAAAATGTCAAAACCCAGCAGCATATACCTTCCCAAACCCAAAAGCGTTAAGTATCTTATTCATATATTTCCAATTTATCGAATCAAACGCATTCTCATAGTCAATTGATACCAGTAAACCAGGAGAAGAGAATTTTGTTCCAGATAAAACATTAGGTCATACAAGGTTCTTATATTTTCTCGCATGTATCGTCCTGGAACAAAACCTGTCTGGTCTTTCATTATTAATTGATGTAAACAGTCTTAATTCTATTCGCTATACAGGTGGCACCTATCTTATAATAAAACATTTAACAGTGAAATTGGTCTCCAGTTTCTTAAAAACTCTCTTGGTTTATCAGCGTTTGGTAGACACGTTATTAATCCTTCTCTTTGAGACACCGACATCTTTTTATTTATAAAGCCTTCATTTAATGATCTTATTACAAACTCTCCTATTTGTTTCCAAAAAACTTAAAGAAATTAACTGTCATCCCATCTGTACCAGGACTTTTATCATTCTGCACATTTTTCCAGGGCTTTTGATGCTTCTTGGATGGTAATCATGCCTTCTAAATTTTCTGCTTCATCTTCATTTAGTTGCGGCAGATTTGAAATATGCCTGCTAATTTCGATATCTTTTACTTCTCTTTCCTTGTACAAATGCTCGTAGGATGACCTGGTCTCTTCTAACATTTCATCTGTTTCTAGCAAAATATTTCCTTGATCCGTAACTAATTTCAACATCTATTTGCTAACAAAGTGTCTTTTTTCCAGGTTACAAAAATACTTAGTTACTTAGTTAGTTTCACCCTGTGAAGCCCATCTTGCTCTGGATCTAAGAATGATCCCATCTGCTTTTGTTTTACGTAACTGAGCAAGCTCATCTTTCTTTCTTTGTAAATTAATAGCATTAATATGCGTGGGTTTTTTCTCTTTCCAAATCTTGTATTTCCTTTTCTAAGCAGTTTTTCGGCGTTCATTTGCTCTCTTTTCTTACTGATACTAAACATAATCGTTTTTGATCTTATTTCCATGATCAGAGCTTCTAAAAATAACCTATCACTTATCATAAATTGTAATTCATTATAGGGTATCTTGCTTAAGTTCTGCCTATCTAACAGTGATGTAGCATATTGTTCCTTGACATCATTTATAGTTTTGGTTACTAAATCTACGTAATTGGCATCCCTAAGTAGCGAGGCGTTAAATTTCGAAAATTTTTTTTTTTCTGTTCGGTATTTAGTGCTATGTTTAATTTTCAACGAGTGGTCACTTCTGTAACCCCAAAGGATTTCTGCATCTCTAATATTAACAGTAAGTGTATCTGATATTAGGAAAAAAAATCCAATCGACTTGAGATTGAGGTATATCTAAGAATTTCAGGATTTAATTCTGTCCGGATATCGACCAATTCTAATTCACTGATCATGTTTAATACCATTTCTCTGGCTTTTGCATTATTTACAGATTTATAATTATGATAGTCCAGGCTAGGATTAATCACTAGATTCCAGTCTCTACCAGTTACGATGTTCGAGATACCAGTCTCCTTGATTTTTGTTTCAATTTCTAAAAAAAAAAAAAAAAAGTGGGACTGTCGCAGTTTTGTCCATAAAAATTTACCAGCACAATTTCAGTGCCTAACGTGTTCAGAATAAGTATTACGTAGTTTTCTTGTCTATCCGTGACCGTTTTCTTTATTTTGAAATCCAAATTATTATTTAGCAAAATAGCAACTCCCCTTGATCTCGAATTGTAAGATGAAAACACACATTCATAGCCCCATTCTGCCTTTACCTGTTTTTCAATATTTCTTGTGAATGTGTATCCTGTAGAAAGCAAACTGAATGTTTTTTTTTGCCTAAGAAACTGGAACGGGTCTCTTCGTTTTGTAAAGTTTCCTAATCCCTGGTAGTTTAAAGAGGATATGCTTAAGTTACTCATTCTTGTCACGTCGTATTTGCACATAATCAATGCAACCTACTTTTTCGAGAGAACAACAATATCCACGAGTGCCCTTCTTTCTCATATCAACCAAAGATATGCAAACAAGGCACATTTTCAAACAAGAAAAAAAAAATTCTGTAAAAAGTCTATATGAAGATGAAATATATGCAATCAAAGACCACATCTGGTGAACGAAATATGTAACAACTTCGAAGGAATATATACTAAACAACAGTTAACTCGTATCCGCATAGGAAAGACACCTTTCATTCTTACATATACAGCCAATGTACAGACTGGTGTGTATGTGTGTGTGTGTGTGTGTGTGTGTGTGTGTGTGTGTGTGTGTGTGTGTGTGTGTGTGTGTGTGTGTGTGTACGAGCGTGTGTGTGTGTGTGTGTGTGTGTGTGTGTGTGTGTGTGCGTGTGTGTGTGTGTGTGTGTGTGTGTGTGTGTGTGTGTGTGTGTGTGTGTGTGTGTGTCTGTCTGATTGTCGAAAAAGGAAGAGTTATAGGAGGCACAGAGAGAGAGAGAGAGAGAGAGAGAGAGAGAGAGAGAGAGAGAGAGAGAGAGAGAGAGAGAGAGAGAGAGTTGTCTGTACATTAGTAAGACATTAACATCTAATATTAACATCAATCTGGTAGAAGCATTCATGTGCAAAATGTTTCTCTAACCAACAAAACAACAAACCCGATGTTAAACAGAATAATAAACACTCACACGTGCCAGCAGGCGAGCACGTTAGCACAATGTGTGTGTGTGCGCGCGCGCGTGTGTGTGCGTGTGTGTATGTTTGTACGTGTGTGTGCACATGTGTGTGTGTGTGTGTATGTGTGTGCTTGAGTGTGTGTGTGTGTGTGTGTGTGTGTGTGTGTGTGTGTGTGTGTGTGTGTGTGTGTGTGTGTGCGTGCGCGCGCGCGCGTGTGTGTGCTTGTGTATGTGGGCTCGCGCCTGCGCGTGTGCGTGTATGTGTGTATGTGTGTCGCGCCTGCGCGTGTGCGTGTATGTGTGTGTGTGTGTGCGTGCGTGTGTGTGTGTGCGCGCGCGCGCCCGAGTGTGCGTATGTGCGTGTGTGTGTGTGTGTGTGTGCTGCCCCTGGCGCCTTAGCCCCCCCCCCCCCCCCCCCCCCCCATCCCCCCCCCTCTCCCGTTCAAAAAGCAAACAATCCCGAGAGCTGCTGAAGTGAATCTCAAACACCTGAATGGGCTAGGCGGCACAACTTGCACATAAACATTTACCTCACATTTGTCGGTGACTAAAATACACCCAGGTGTGTGTGTGTGTGTGTGTGTGTGTGTGTGTGTGTGTGTGTGTGTGTGTGTGTGTGTGTGTGTGTGTGTGTGTGTGTGTGTGTGTGTGTGTGTGTGCACGCGCGCGCGCGCGCGCGCGTGTGTGTGTGTGTGTCTGATTGTCAAAAAAGGAAAAGTAATAAGAGGCAGAGAGAGAGAGAGAGAGAGAGAGAGAGAGAGAGAGAGAGAGAATTGTCTAAAGTGGTAGCTGATGGCTCTGCCGACGTGTGACCGTTGCAGAGGTGTTGCGTTTCAAACGACTTGAGCTTCATTCCAATAATCATCAATGATTATTGGCTGTGCTGTTTTCAAATGGCTTTGGGCGTACAAGAAACCCTCAAACTATCAATCTAGCAATGAAATTTACATAATCTGCAGTGTCCATCTTCTTTCTCTTCTTCTTTGCCTCGTCAGCGTCGTTACTCTACCGGCAGCTGCAGCCGAGGCCCCCTCTCTGGCACATTTCAGGAGGGAGCTCAGCAAACTCTACTTTTAAAATACAGCCACTGTATGTGTGTCGTGTGGAAGTGTGTGTGAATGGTTGGTGGGCCTGGACTAGCCTAATGCTTGTTCTGGGGCAGGACAGGGAGCGGGGTAACCCCTCTTGAAAAGGTGAACGTGGGTAGCCTTCCTGCAGCTCCACACTTAGGTGTGTGTGTTTTTTTTGTTGGTTTTTTTTTTGTAAGGCTAGCTGGTAGGTAAGTTAGGGGGAGGGTGTGGTATGAATGCTGTCTTTCAAATAAGGAAGTAGGACTTTTATTTTTACATGCGCACGCCCGAGTCACTTAAGGTCTATGGAGACGACGTGGCCTTTGATTTGAAGAAGATTTGAAGCTCATTCCAGCCAGCCCATGCACGCTCTGGTAGTCGTCGCCCCGCTAGCTGTGGGAAAAAGAAACAGGCAGAGAGAGACTGGGGGGGGGGGGGGGGGGGAGGAGGTAGAGAGAAGATGTGATCAAATAGAAAGAGCAGTCCTACGTGAGATCCGGAAAACGAAATAGAAATTCCGGGAAGAGCACTGGAGCTCTAAGATTCCGTGTTTGCAAAATTCTTTGTTTCTCATATGTGTGCGTCTGGAACGCGTTGTACCTGGGCACTTGGCCATCGTAAGCAAATTCAGAACTAAGTGTCTTTCATTGTTGCTTTTATGTGGTCTTAGTTTGCCATCCTTACTTATTATTCATATTCTCCGTCTCACATAATTATAAGATCAATATTTACGTGGAGAACACTCTGTGTGTGTGTGTGTGTGTGTGTGTGTGTGTGTGTGTGTGTGTGTGTGTGTGTGTGTGATTTATTTAACGTCTTTCCACTAATCGTGATATTAGACGTGTGTGTGTGTGTGTGTGTGTGTGTGTGTGTGTGTGTGTGTGTGTGTGTGTGCGTGCGTGCGTGCGTGCGTGCGTGCGTGCGTGCGTGCGTGCGTGCGTGTGTACGTGTGTGTGTGTGTGTGTGTGTGTGTGTGTGTGTGTGTGTGTGTGTGTGTGTGGTTTTTTGTTCCATGTAATACTATAACGCAGTAATGCGTTTCCTTCATATACACACATTCGTACAAACAAGTAAACACACACGGAGACACAGAAACACAGGCGCGCACGTGCACGCGCGCGCGCTTGCGCAAACGCGCACAATCTCACATACACATGCGCGCGCGTGACATACGCACGCGCGAGCTTGAGCGCAGGACTGCCAACCTATACATACACACGCGCACAAACGTGTAAAACAAAAGGGATATACGATGGTAGAAAGAGACAAATAGAGGTGGTGACTGGCAACAAAAGGGAGGGGGTAAATGGAGATCAGAAGTGGAGAAGACAAGGTGAGAATGGTTGACACAGTGACATAAAGAGGGATAGTCAGAAGAGAGACATGAAACGGGGATACATCATGGAGATAAATGCACATACAGCTGGTGTAAACTTGAAAACACAAAGACAGAGAGGATTGGTGAGCGAGGGACAGAAATACAGAGGCCAGAGCAAGGAGATAAACAGATTCTGTACGATGGAAGGAGGGTGGGGGTGGGGTCTGGAGACAATGTAACGCGACTC
>JADBJO010013836.1:5000-50613 GCA_016801955.1 Conus betulinus
GTAGGCCATCTTATTTTGCCTGCGCAACTGTTGCTTACATGGTTCATTTGACACAAACTGCTGATCTGTTCCTGCCTCTTTAACTGCCGTGTCGGGCAGTCAGTACACGCACATGAACAGACAATAATCAGTGATCGATCGAATGGCATCTACTTCATGTATTTCTCCATGGTAGCAAGTGGGCACGTGATACAAAGCCTGATATTCAAATTCATTTTCAGTTCCGGTTGGAGAGAGAGAGAGAGAGAGAGAGAGAGAGAGAGAGAGAGAGAGAGAGAGAGAGAGAGAGAGAGAGAGAGAGAGAGTTGTTCTTTTTCCTGCATTTATTATGTTCTCAACTGTATGTCTTCAACATGATTTAATCCTAAGAAAACCTTCCAGCTGTTCTCTCCCTACGCTTCTCTCTCTCTCTCTCTCTCTCGGGTCTCTCTCTCTCTCTCTCTCTCTCTCTCTCTCTCTCTCTCTCTCTCTCTGTTTGCATGTCGCACTGTCTGCCTGTCTGTCTGCCTCTCTGTCTATCTCTGTCAGTCAGTCAGTCTGTCCTTTCTCTGTCTGTCTATCTCCGGTCCTCTGTCTCTGTCTCTGTCTCTGTCTCTGTCCTCTCTCTCCTCTCGCTCTCTCTCTCTTAGCAAGGGGTACAGCAAGGGGGTGAGGGCAGCGGGGCAGGGGGGAAGGGGTATATTTTTCTGGATAGAAAGCGGATACATCAACTAATTGTATGCCTGTAGTGACTTATGGTGGACTTATGGATACATCAGCAATATATCACTAAATTTGTAATGTCCTATAGTGACGATGTGGAACTTATGATACATCAGCAATATACCGGTTAGTTTTTACGCATAATGGAAAATGAAAAGGTGTAAACCGATTGGTTGTTCAGTGGATGCCCCCCCTTTCGGCATCCTTTATTGGTTTATTCCCCCCTGGGTGTTTTTTTTTTTTTTTTTGCCTTGAAGTTTTTTCATAAGGAAAAGGGCAAATGTTTTTTATTTGGGTTAGGAAAAGCCCCCGCGGTTGTGTTTTTTAAGACAAGAAGTGCTGGTTGGGTGTGAAAAATTGGGGGAGGTGTTGAAGGAGAGGGGGGAGAAATGGGTAAATTGAGGGTCAACGGCAAAAGGCCGCTTGGTAATGAAATAAAAAATTTATGGGGGGGGCCAGAGGGGATGGGGGGTGGAAGGGGGAATGAACTGTTTGGGTTCATCCAAAGAGACTTGACAATAAGAAGAACGGTTGTCCCCCCCCCCTCCTTTTTGTCCCACCCCTGTGCCACCCCCCCTTTATGTGGAGAAAAGGGTGGGTTTTAAACACTCTTTTTTTACAAGTTTTTCCGCCCCGCCCCGGAGACCCCGCCTTCCCCTGCAGCAAAAAATGGTTTTTCCCCCTTTTTGGTTGGCCCAAGCGATTGGTTAACGAATTTAATTGGTTTTTTGTGGGTGTTTTGTGGTTGTACCCCTGTCCCCCCCCGCCCAGAACGTTTTTTTTTTTAAGGAAAAGACCTCCCCGAACTTAAAAACATTTGCATTCCCCCTTCCCCCCTCCCCCCGTTTTTTGGTTAATGTTCCTTTTATTTTTTTTGAGGACCCCGCTCTCATATTTTGTTGGTTGTTTCCTTTTCTTTTCGAGCCCCCCCTACAATCCCGAAAAAAAAACCAAGGGGAAAAATTTAAATGGAACGTTTTTTTGAAAAAACTGAAAACCCACCATTTTTTTTGTTTCTTTTGTTGTGGGGTGGGCCCACCAAAATTTTTTATCAGGACCTGAAAGGGGTTATCCCTTTAAAAACTGAAAACACCCCTGGGCCGGGGGAGACAAATTGTTTGATTTCCCCTGTGCCATCCTATAGTGTAAACAACTGAAATGTATATCTTTTCTGTTTTGTAGACCGTAATTTCCAAGACAGAACCAGTTATGTTTTATCACTGCTTCCCCCTTTTTGTTCCCATGCCAGTTGTTTAGAATTGGCCTACTAATCTATCTCCTGCTTTCCAGAAATAACAAACCATTTTTAGCATCCTCCTGCCCTAGCACACTCCCCACCAATTCCCAAAGCCAATATGGTGCTAAAGCTTTTCTTGATTTGAACACCCAGGTTTTTGTTTTAACCTTCCTCCTGCTTGCAGCAACTGCATTGCATAACTGCCCTGTTCTAACACCTCTTAAACATGGTACTCTTGTTAATTTTATCCAATATTTCAGTACACTGCACTGCATGATTTTGGATAGACAATTGGATACCTCCCCTGACTTCCCCATACACATAGTATTTGATGAATGTAATGGCGCAAGTCAGGATTCGAAATCCCTTATGGGAGGCAAATGTGTGAACATTTTCCATGTAGTTTTTAGTGACAGTAAACCCAAACTACTTCCGCTATGCAAGTTAAATGGGTTCTATCTGAGTGTCATAAAAGTTAAAACAAACAAACAAACAAAAACAACAAAAAAACTTGAGTCTAAGAATCTAACCTTCCGTAACGATTTGAAAATTTCAGCACAAAACACCTTTTTTCCCTTTTCTATTTGGATTCGGCCCATGAAGACATCAAACTTAGCCTTGTGGTGAATACCATCCCACATTATCTTATAGGATTTTAGGTGACAATGATTTTTCCTGTTCACATGAAAACCTTTTCCATGTGAGGATAGGTGACCTCTTTTAACGAAAAATCAAAACTTCGTCCGTTTCCAGTTTTCTGTCAGCTGTTAGCTTCTCTGCTTCCCTGTTTGGGAGAGTAGAGAGAGAGGAGAGAGAGAGAGAGAGAGAGGAGAGAGAGAGAGGAGAAGAGAGATAGAGAGAGAGCGAAGAGAACTTGGTTTACCAGGGTGCAAGTACTTTTTTCTACCAGTCTTTTGTGTCCCTTCAGGGACTAAGTATACTAAGACCAGGACACACCATAACCCAGTAATAGAATCGATCATATTAACAAACAAATGATTAAACTCCATATCAAGCGCCAAAGGAAAATGATTTAAATATGGCTGTCAACACACCCACAACCCACGTACACCCACCCTTTCCGGCCACCCCCTTTCCCCCGCCACACACCCATACACAAAGACAACCACATAGAACAGACAAGAACAGACAGACAAAACCTCCAGTAAACACACTGAGATGTTGTTGAAGGCTGTAGCGAGAGAGAGAGAGAGAGGAATGAGATAATAGAGAGAGAGAAGATTTAACGAAAAAGGCGTTAAATTTTAGTGGAAGAAGATAGATAGAGAGAGAGAGAGAGAGAGAAGTGAGATAGAGAAATTCGAGAATAAGCTGTTTTTAATTTATATTTAGAAGAGAGAGCGAGAGATGAGCGAGAGATAGATATAGAGGAGAGAGATTTTAACAAAAAAAAAGAAGTCTGTACAGTTACAATTAATTGGGGAGAAAAAAAAAAGAAAAAAAGAGACGAGAAAGAGAGAGATAGAGAGAAGAGCAAGAGAAGAGAAGAGATAGGAAAAGAATCAAGGAGCAAGAATAGAGGGGCTATGTAAGGAAAAGTTGGTATGTGAAGGAGAAAGGGGGAAAACAAGGAGGGAGGAAGGTAAGAGAGGAGAGAATGAGGAGAGGGAGAGAAAAAAGAGAGAGGGAGAAAAAGGAGAAGGAGAAAAGAAGGAATGAGAGTGAGAAAAATAGACAGGGTAAGAAAAATAAGAGTACAAAAAGTAAAGGGGAAGGAACGGGGAAGGGTGAGGGGCATTTGTATGCGGTTTAGAAACATGAAAGAAAAATACTAGAGCAGAGGACAGGGAGGGGAAGGGGGAGTGAGAATAAAAAGAGAGAGAAGAGATAAGCGAAGGAGATAAAGAAGATGGGGAGAATACAACCAGGTACTGCACCCCCACCAAGCGGACCCCCAAAGATCATGCAAGACGCGTACATGGTTCTATCCGACTGTCCATTTTTAAAAACGAAAACGGCAACAACATAACTTCTAACATTAGACAAACAACAAAGTTACAATTGATAAACACGAACACAACAACATACAAACACCGACAACACCAAGTACAGAATGAAATTGAAACGAGTGTCGCATTTGAACCTTAGTGAACATATCACTGGACCGGCACTAAGTACCGCAAGCTGTAAACGGATAGAGGGGCCATCTGGCAGTGCTAACCTTAAAATCTAATGTGCCGGAGACGCCCCTGGAAGTCCCGATTTTATTCTTCGCTTCTTCTCTTTTGTTGGTTCCGGCATCTTGTGGACAGTCATAGTCATGAATGACGTTGTTTTGTGGCTGGCGTTCGTGTGGAGACTCGCGGTAAAATTCCGAATTTGCTAGAAAGTGATTAGTACTTTAAGGTGGTGGGGAAAATGTATAAGTCCTAAAGCTAGCGTTAAAAATATGTTGTTTCAAAAACACGTTAAGGTGGTTTGTGCAGCAGATGGTATTTGTTTATATAGTGAAGGTTAAAAGAGTGCAAGGAAAAACATATAATATTAAATACCTAATTATTATGTTTAGTTTGCTTGCTTCATACTCCTATATCATTTCTTGTTTGGTTCACCTAGAGGTATTTTCTGTTTCCAACAGCTTCGTGTGTTTAAGACGGTTTTAAGCACACCGTAGTTGTAGTTTTTGGCATGTGTATTTTGAGTTCCTACGGTTGTTTAATTTTTCCATAATTCGGCATCACTTTTTTTCCCCAAGCAAAACAACATGAACCAAATTTCGCGAAAGTCGAAACCGGAGCTTTGGAGAATGGGAGGGCGGACGACTGAAAAGCTGAGCTAAGTGTAAGTGGAATGTGGATATGTTTCAATCCATAGAGTAGAGACTAAGCAGTCAGAACGAGACGGTCAAGCAAGACAATGTCCGATGACAGCACGAGAATAGGCCCCTATTGTGCAAATCCACTTCTCTGAATCCATGTATGAGGGGGAAGGAAGATGGATCGGAACTGGATTACATGGTCGTGAATTCATAAGCGCATTTATCTTTACCACGCATGACATTTTAGCCTCCCACAAGGATCAGAGAAATTGATTTTCTCCTCATTTAGAAACGTGGCTGGATCCCAGTGCACGGCCAAATGTTATTTGTTTTCGTGAGAGGCGGAAAAAAGCAAACCCCTAAAGTGCTACAAAATTGTATGCGGACGCACGAAGGTCAAGAATGGGGTCGTTCAAACTATGAACCATGAGCTTGCCGATAATTTAAACATTCCTAAATGGAAGTTCGCGTTGCACTTAGTAGGGACCTTGTGGTTAGAGGATTATCTAAGGCTGGTGCTGGTAAAATACTGCATGAGGTTGGTATGAATGACAATTTGGTTTGGAAGGACAAGCACGGCACAATACCCTCGCACGAACAGCAGCACCACACACACACACACCACTTGTGCCTGAAAGCATCCAGGAAAATAGATACACCATAACAGACGGTTTAAGTAAGTTATGACATATGAACAGAGAAAAAAACATACCCCATAAATTCCATAAATGAGAAGAAAATTGACGCCAAAAGAACAGCCCCCATCCAAAATATTTCGTTGCACTTTTGGATGCAAAACCAACTTTTTGATCAGTTCTCTCTTCTTGCAGTTAATATTAATCAACCACAAAACTGAAAACTGCTTATTCCCATACTTTGTAAATACCAAGGTATGGAAGAATTGATTTCATCCCTATATATATATATATTTCTTGCAGTCTTTTTGCCAACATCAAGCTGCTCTGTAAGTTTGCTGCAATGGTGCTCGTTTACTTTATCCCTGGAATTTATTAGTCAAATATAATTTATGTTCCCTTGTGGCTTTTAATTCCAAGAACTGGCCCTCAAGCCACTGTGTGTCTGTAGAGGTTATCTGTTAATATTTTCTAACTTTTCACTAGAAAAGTTACTTGTTTTTTGCTCTTTCATGATTTTCCTTTGCTTCTTAGGGTGGCACCCTTTGGTTGGTTTTTTGAAAAACTCAGCAAACATACTATGGTATTGCACACCAAGCCTTATTCTTGGGATAACATTTCTTCTTAAAACCGAAAAGGCAGAGGTGAATAAGTTACCCATTTTCAGTGGGTCCCTGAGGAGAAACAATCAGGTTTGGAAATACCGTATCCTTGACCCAGGAGTTGTATGTTAGTGAGTTTCTCCCCCATTGGAGAGCTGTCTCCTTCCTTGGAGACTATATGCTTTGCTGAAGACTCATTTGAGAAGCACTTATTATTTCCCCCATCCACCCTGTCAAGGCATGTGTACTGGTTAGGCAAAATTAATTGCCCACTGCAGATCTGAATTGATGTGTATCTCTTCCCCGTTATTTCTTCACTTTAAGAAAAATACCACTGAAATGCCTAATAAAATTCTTAAAATGCTCGACCCCTTGGGAGCAACATCTGTTAAAAAATAGGATGGTAAAAGGAAGTTTAAAAAATCGACAGCTCTGTTTTCGAGCGCGGCTCTCGTCAGGATCCTGACGAGAGCCAGCGCTCGAAACGAGCTGTCGATTTTAAAACTTCCTTTTACCATCCTATTTTTTAACACAATAATATATATAATATATATATATATATATGATGTGGTTGTGTGTGTGTGTGTATTGCATTGCTGTTTACACTCGCTCTTTCAATACATGAATATGATCATTACATAACGGCAGGGCTTAATCTTAGCATAGGATATTTAACCAGTGGACTGACTGCTCTTGAAATGAGCAAAACATTTTCAGTCAAATGGACAACCCTCAAACCATAGAGATTGTTTCACTAAGTTGGACACAGCAGTCAATGTTATGATCAAGCTGTATCCATGTGTCTGTTTTAGAAATTGTCTTTTGCCACTTTGGAATTGCTGTGGTCTATTTCAAGGGAACTAACCCAGGAAACTATTCTGCCGCCAAAGGAAAAAGACTGAAGTTTTATTACTAGGGCAAGTGCATGGGCAGTTCTTGACTGCTCTGGACCAGTGGAAGTTTGATGAAACCAAGCCTTCTCTATTGTCAGGTGCCAGGACAAAGAGAAGGTAACACCCAGCTTTGGCTTAGCAACCACAACTTTTATGTGAATTACCAGTTTTGTACCACTTTTGAAAAAACTGTGATGTGATTGATTTCTGTTGAGCGGTCTTATGTGCAGAGCCTGCAATCATTTTTTTTTTCAAATAAGAGTGGGGGGAAAAAAATCTAAACACACACACGCCATACACACGCACACTTTTTTCTCATGATAACTCTGCCCTGTTATAGTTCTAAAAACTGTTTTCTTGACTTTTTTGTTCTGCTATTACTTTGAAAGAAAAAGAGTGATTTGTGAATTTCAGTGCTGTATAACTTGCCAATAACAATCATATTTGTTTTTCCTGTTTATTCCACAAGCAAAAGACTTAAAGCTTGTGAATTTTCAGATGATATAGACTGATACAGCCACAATATTGAGTTCCCAAATGTTACATGGACTCCAAATACTATAAATGAAATGGCATTTAATATTTCAAGATATCTACATGCTAAAGACAGTGTATTTCATAATAAAATGAAAAGTAGACTTCATACTTAAATATTTTCACTTTGCAGATTTGAAATTGATTATGATAATGCCGGTAACATTCATACAATGAATTCATTCACACCCATTGAAATAGGAACATGAAGCCATGAGACACTTCTGTGATTTTTGGGGTGGGGGGGGGGGGGGGGTGGGGGGGGGGGGGAGGAGGGTGGGGAGTGGGGGGGAAGAGTTTTGAACTATAATGGCTCTCACAAACAACACACACACGCGTGCACATATAGACATATGCAAGCAAGTGCTATATGTGTGCGCACAGACACACATGCACTCATAAACATGTGTGCATACACATAGACATTATGATTAACTGTAACCCGGATAAGAGATTAATTATCAGTAAGTTTTTACAAATAAAACACAGACACCAAGCATGATCACACACAACATGTATGCACACCCAACACACACCCAACACACACACACCCACACACACACACACACACACACAAACACACACACACACACACTCTCTCTTCACTCACTCACTAACAAATTTGGTTGAGTAGATACGCACACACATTTGACTGATACCATTGACTGCAGAGTGTCAATATGCGTTGTTTGCAAATAAACACACATAACACACACACACCACACACACACACACACACACACACACACACACACACACACACACACCACACACACACATTCACAAACCAACTCACACTTGCACACACACACACACACACACACACACACACACACACACACACACACCACACACACACACACACACACATGCACACCACACAATTCACACACACTCACACTTGAAACACACACACACACACACACACACACACCACACACACACACACCACACACACCACACACACACACACACACACCACACCACTCACTCACCACACACTCACACTTGCACACACCACACAATGAGGGAAATATACACAGGAAGGCTTGTTGACTGAAACCATTTTATGCAGATTACTAATAAGTCTTGCTTGTTGACAACACATTCCCACACTCTCCCTCCCACACACACTCACTTAAAAAACTCATGTGTACACAAACACCCACTCAATGTACCATACACAAACATGCATGTGCACACGCATGTTGCTGGCAATATATGATTGGAAAACGTGCCCTCAGTTGGGTGACAGAGGAGAGAACAACAAAGACACAGAAATGACTGTTTGATAAATGTATTGCATAAGTCACAGCGTTATCTACATATCAACGGAAATTTCTTTTTTTGTCTGACTTACTTTCAGTGTTTATGTGCCAGCTAAAAATGTAAATCACTGTGTAGCAGCTGCATGAGTTAATTATTCCATGGACAAGATATTTAAAACTCTGTGAACACAAGGGAAGAAGTAATGATTATTATGACATGAAATTGTATGTGAAATTTTTTTCCTTGATGTTACAAATCAATGGGTTTTATAATCAAACAGGTTAGAAAAGAAGGAAAGACACTGTGGTAAGAAGAAAAAAACACCAGAGAACTGAAGAAATGAATAAATGCATGAGTAAAAATTGAAGTAACTTGAATACTACTGAAGTGTACTCAGCAAGCAAATAGATCGCAAATGGAATGAAAGCTGATATCAAGCAAAGAGATAAACAGAGATATGAAAGGACCTAAATATCTGAATATAATAATGTGAATAGCTAAATTGAATGTTTGTGTTTTTCAGGTTTTGTGAGAGAACCCCATGGCCAACATGGTAGCCATTGTTAATTCACACCATTATCACTCACACACGGGGACATAACTGGTTTGTGGCCTTCAACTCAAGGCCAAACTGCCACTACCTCCACTGACAAAAAACGTTCGTCTCTGGAGCACCGATGACTTCTCAGAACTCCCATGTTCCCCTCTTCTTGGCCATTCCTTACAATGTTCATGGCTGCACATTTTCAGGGTTTTGGATCTATGTTGGCGACCTGTTCGACGGATGGTAGGGTCATCATCTGGGACGTGAAGACTGGCTCAATAAAGGCGGGAGTTTCAGCACGCCAGTAAAAAACAGTATTCGAGTTTGTAGGTTTTTATCTCCTTCATCCTCACACATTGCATCAGGCGGCAGTGACGATGACACCATCTGCTTGTGGGAGATTGGAACGCAAGAAGCTGGTCAGGGTGAGGTGCATAGTGACAGTTTTCCCTGTTAGAAACTCCAGAGACGGTAGGTAGAAAAGGGCAAGTTCAGTCTCTGAGTTTAAACAAACACATGCAGCTCTAGTAGAAGGGCGCTCACTAAAGCTGAGGCCTCTGCCAAGGTCAAAAAACAGGGTTTGCTGCTAATGTATATTCCAGCCCCCCGCCTCCCTTCCTCTTAATGCCTGTTTAAAATGGTAGGAAATAAAGCAAGTAAATATGTCTGTGTATTGTTATACTGAATGCTGCTGCAACCTGAAGCATTGAGATGAGCTGATCCATTTACAGTACGAAACCAGCATGCATATGAATAATCTGTTCTGAGAGTTGCTTTCACTGGTTATGTTTTGTAATTTTTGTTATTTTCTTACCCAGATGCATCAAAAGGTTTGTCTTGGGATGAGTGTGTAGGGAGGAGAGAGAGGGGTGGTGGTGGGAGGTTTGTCAAGCAACAGGGAGGAATTGTCCAATACTTACAAATTTTAGGGGGGGTGGGGGAATGGGAGGGGAGGGGAGAACAAAGGGGAAACGACTTACTGATTTTCTTTCCCTGATATTTGCAAATGGTGTGTCAAGAGGAAAAAAAAGGGGAACAACTGGACTGTCTCGGGTGAGCTAAAAAATACCAACGCCAGACTTTCGTAAATTACCCATTTTTGTGTTGTCTCAGGTCCTACGTAGGGTCATGAGGGATTCCGTCATGGCCCCTTGGCCTTCAGCCCAGATGGCCACTACCTGGTGTCAGGAAGCCCCAATGGAGACCTCTACACCTGGGATGCCGCCCTTCGGGTCATGGCCGTTACCTCAGGCCTCAAAGTGGATGCTCACGATCTGGGGGTCACCTGTTGTGAATTCTCTCCGACTACGGAACAGCTAGTAAGCTTTGGAGAAACTGATAGTTAGGGAGGAAACAGGAAAAATGGTGGGGGGAACAAATGGGAGAATACTGAAGCATCTCCACTTGCCATCAGGGGACACCGCCATTTGTAGTGCACAGAGACAATGCTGAATATAAAATGGAAAAGACATCGTTGATGACTTCTACACACCTTACAGGCAGCATTCATCTTGGTTTATCACAGATTAAGAGGATTTTAAAACAGACAAGATTATGAATAACACTATAGATTGTTACTTTTTTTTGTGTTGTTGTGTTGTTCATTGCTGTGTTGTTTATTTGTAAATAGTTTTTTGTAATTGCCAGATGTGTGATCCGTCCAGTTCTGTACCACTTCCTTCCAGTTGGAAGGAACCAGACCTGGAGGTTCACATGTCAGAAGTGAGAGAAGGCTATAGAGAGGAGGAGGAGGTGGAAAGAAAAGGAGGAGAGGTTGGGAGTATAGGGCAATTGCGGGGCATTTGGGTCAGTAAGTCTGCATGAATGGATTGAGTGGGTGTGTTTGTGTGTCTTTCTTTTTCAGAGAAAAGAGTGGGCAACGGGGTGTGGTTATATGTGTGTATGCGGTGTGTGGTGTTTTGTGTGTGTGTGTGGTGTGTGTGTGTGTGTGTGTGTGTGTGTGTATGTGTGTGTGTGTGTGTGTGTGTGTGTGTGTGTGTGTGTTGTGTGTGCTTTTTCGCTTTATGTAACATATAATTGTATGCAAACAGGCAATATGTGTGTGCTGTTCTGTGGATGTTCAATGGATTTTCTGTGCGGTGTCTGTGCCCTGCCTCTGTGTGTTGTCCTGAAACTGTTCCACCTGTGTCCACCTGTCACCCCAGGTGAAGAAAAACAAGTGGTGGAGTTAAACTCCTCCTGGCTACAGGGGGCAAGGACAAAAAACCTGATCAAGCTGTGGACCTTTGCCGCTCAGGTGGGATCACCAGGTGGGTCACCATGCTGGGAAAAATCACAAGTGGACATTTCCTTAGTGTGCAAATGTATGTATAACCTTTTTCCTGTTTCCAATGAAAATCTATGTTTTTAGAATTGGTGAAAAGGGATTTTCCATCTTCTGTATATAAAGTGAGAGAGAAAATAGAACAATGTGGCAGAGGAAGAGAAAGAAAGAATTCAGAAAACATGGAAGTGTTTTGTTTGTTTGTTTTTTGAAAGGCACTGTTTGTCAGAGGGTTATACAATGTGTTGCATGGTGGAAACACCTTGTGCAGAGTTGTCTGTTGTCACACAGTTGCAATGCTGTTCTGTTAGAGGTTATACAAGTTGCGCATGTGTAAAACGCCATGTGCAGTGTCTGTTGTCACGCAGTTGCATGCTGTTCTGTTTGTCAGAGATTTATACAAGGTGCTGCATTGGTTAAAACGCCATGTGCAGAGTTTCTGTTGTCACACAGTTGCATGCTGCTCTGTTTTCAGGACGTGTTTGCTGAAATGTCATGAACAATCTGCCAGGTCATACATGACATTGTCCATGGTCCTGTTGCCTTCTCCCCCTCTGGCAGCCTGCTGGCTTCGGGGTAGGTGGTGTGTGTGTGTGTGGTGTGTGTGGTGTGTGTGTGTGTGTGTGTGTTGTGTGTGACTATATATTAGGGTGTGGTGTGTGTGTTGTGTGTGTGTGTGTGTGTGTGTGTGTGTGTGTGTGTGTGTGAATATATATTAGTGTGGGTGTGTGTTTGTATGCGTGTTTATTTATGTGTGTGACTATAAATTAGTGTGTCTGTGTGTCTGTGTAAGTGTGTATGCATGTTAGTCGTATGTGTGTGGCTATATATTAGTGGGTGGTGTGCTTGTTTTGTATGCGGTGGTTATTATGTGTGTGTGACTATATATAGTGTGAGAGAGAGAGAGAGAGAGAGAGAGAGTGTGTGTGTGTGTGTGTGTGTGTGTGTGTGTGTGTGTTGGTGTGCTCCCACATATATGTATGTGTGTGTGTGTATGTTCTCTCTATCTCTCTATCTCTATCTCTCGTCTCTCTCTCTGTCTCTGTCTCTCTCTCTCTCTCTCTCTCTCTACACATCGTCCTATCCTATATATCTATCTATCTATCTATCTATCTATGTGTCTGTCTGTCTGTCTGTCTGTCTATCTATCTGTGTGATCTATCTATCTATCTATCTATCTGTCTGTCTGTTTGTCTGTCTGTCCTGTCTGTCTGTCTATCTATTATCTATCTATCATCTATATATCTATCTGTGTGTGTTGTGTGTGTGGGTGTGTGTGTGTGTTGTGTGTGGTGGTTGGGGAGTTGGGGGCATCAGAGGTCAGTGGTATGTATACATGCACATACACACAAGAAATGATTAGTTTTGCAAAGATCCATGATTTAGTTTCATTTTAGGTTGGGGTGAAAAAAGCATTTGCAAAGTATGCTCTGTAGTAGCCTGGTTTAATAAGATTTCTTTGTGTTTTGTTGTGATTTCTGTTTTGGTGCATGCAGTTTTCAGGTCAATAACCTGGGTTATGGTTAAAAAGGAATTCTCTGGCGTGATTTCGTGTGTTGTATTGGGTTTCAGGTCGTTGGATAAGTCAGTCCGCCTTTGGGACCCTGTGAGTACTCAGTAAAGTCGGAGCAGTAATGCACTGGATATGTACATTATGCATTCAACACCGGACATCATGATGTATTGACAGTGCTCAAAACACTAAAATCAGCAAAGACTATGTCCAATTGTAAAGGAAACCTACAGACTATGCATGGTGTGTAAGGACTGGTTGGAGAGGAAAAAAAAACAAGAAAAAAAAAAAAGCTAGTAGCGAAATTGCTTTTGTTCACCCCCCCCCCCCCCCCCCCCCCCCTTTTTTTTTTTTTTTTTTTAAAGATGAAGAGGGACGGTGGGACAGCACCAATAAATGAAGAGGTGGATTTTGGCATAGAAAAAAAAAAGTTGAAAAGGGAGCAAAAAAAAAATCACTGCCTCAGGTGCTCCATTGATCCGATAACTGATGCCACCAAAATAAAAAAAAAAGAAAAGAAAAGAACGTATTGACAGGCTCTAACTTGAAAGACGTAGTTGACTTTCATAAACTGACTGATGCATCACTGAGAGTGTCAGTCATGATTTTTCTAACCAACACAGCAGGTGTTTGTGTCTCTTAGGCTAGGTGACCACAGAAGTAATCATGAAATGAAAGGAGAAGATACAGCCTGGCCATGTAATTGTCTAAGCATACTCAGAAACTCAAGCATCATCACTTCATTGCTGCTATCATAGTGGATCATCAGAAAAGAGGAGTCCTGGAGTTTGATTGTGCATTTTTCTTTCCAGTCCATGTGACTGCACCACACCATGGTGCATTCCTACAGAATCGTTGATGGAAATACAACTAGGTATTGGGGACATTTGCTGGAAGGAAGAACTGGGTGCCCTCAGGACAGGATTGTTCACTCACACCGACCCCATGACTATGCAGGGGACTAAGGAGTTGGTTGTGGTGTTGGATCAGAGTGGGCACCACTAACTCCACCAAACTGACTTGGCAGCAGTGTAGTGACTCCTCTGGGGGGTTGCCTTTTGACAAAGCAATAGTGCTTGCTTTCTGTCAAGTACGGTCCTTGGGTTGTCTGGATAAAGTTTCTGTGGAGTTGTCCTTGGAGGGGGGAGTGGGGGCCTGGACTGAGCTGTGTGTGGGAATAACGCCTTTCAGAGGAGCAAAAAGAATGATCACCCCTTCTCCACAATATATATGGTTATATAATGCTTGGGTAGGAACAGACTGTTGGACTGCTGGCACAGGGTAGGCAATGACCTTGTGTGGGGCAAGTGGTGGATGCTGCTGCCTCCCATCATGGCAACAGCCACCTTTCAAACCTCTGCTGTGGAGAAATTTAAGGTCAGCGTTATCATTGATTGCTGATTAATCGTTGTACCAGCATGACATTTCACTGGTCAGAACGCCCTTTTAAAAGTGAATGTTTATGACATACAACGTAACAGGTAATGTGGCAAGTGTCTGGCTGAGTCAGAAGGCCATTCAGAAAATTGAGAACACACATTATCCAGTTTTGGGTCTCTTGTTGATAAAACTACAGACAATGAGGGAAATTGTGTTTTCCATTGATATGTTTTGTACTTTAGAGAATTTAAAGTGAACACTAAATAGTGAACAGGAGTCAGAGGAGGGTGGGAGGGGCAGGGAAAACTCTGTTATTAAAAACAGGTCCATTCTATAATACATATGTATACTTTGGTTAGAAAAAAAATGTCCACTCTATAATGCATATGTTTGACACTAATGTGTGTAGGTACTGACATCAGGCAGCTATTCTGAAGGAGTTAAGTCAGAAAAAAGATCAGTTCAACCCCAGTAATATATATTTGACACTAATGTATGGTTGGTAACTGACATCAGGAAGCTTCCCCTGGGAGTCCATAGAATTTGTGTAAACTAGAAAAAAGCCTGAGATTCATTCATTTTTGTTCCAGAGTATGTTACAATCCTCCTAGGCAGAAAATGTTTTGATATCTGCTCCCCCAGGGTGTATTGTCCCCTGTGCCACACATGTGATTTCCACAAAACACATTCAGTCACCCTCATTGCGGGCAATGGCATCGGGTCTGTTCAGGACCAGGTGTTCTGAGAAACAAAGTATGACAAATGGGGGAACACATGCAGCTGTGGGAGAGAGTTCTGTAGAATGCTAGTGATAAGACAGTACTGGTGTCCGTCGTATAATCATCTGGGGAACCATGATATCTGGGAACACGTTCCCAGATTTTACCATGATACGCAGGGATTGTGTTCCCAGATTTTCCTGAACTTCCAATCGTGAAATGGGAACAGGTGTGAAATCTGTGTACTTTGTGAAGATATTTGGCCAAAGAAATTAATTAATGAAAAAAAAAAGTGACAAAAAAAGGCCAGAGATCTCAATTGCACCTAAAATAAATTGTTTCCTACTTATCTTGAAAATCCATTTTTTTTTTTGTCTTCTTTCTGCCCTTCTGAGCCCTGAAAGACCACATTCCCCAGATATCACGGGCCTTCCCAAGTATGATCATGGGACATTTTGGAATGCATTCCCCCCCAAATCTGTTGTGTGATATCTGGGAAGTCTTCCAGATATAATGTTCGCAGATTTTCATGCGACACCGGGATCATTTCAGGAGCGTTTGAAGTCTTTTTTGTTTACTAAAGCAGTGCAAGGCATTGGCTTGATGGAGTAGACAGTCCAGAAGTACCTGGACTTGTCATAGGAAGATAATAAAAAAAAAAAACCAATAAAAGCCTGCCTACTGATGTTGTTTGTTTTCTCTCATGGTACAGTAAGTGCCACCATGTTTCTTTTTCCCTGACATTCACTTTTGGTGTGGGATCTGTGAAGAGAGGATCCAGGATCTGTTCAAACGTTGGGAAGAGGTCAGTGCTGACCTTAGTGGCTTTCAGGTTGCCAACAGAAACTTCGGTAGGTCTCTTGACAAAGGTGCACCAAGACCACTTTTCAGTGTCAGCCCAGTTGTGGTCTGATTCTTGACACCACAAGGTCCAAGTTTGGTTGGAAGGAAACACCTGACTGGAGGTTATAGGAAGAAAAGGTAATAATCTGTGGCATGGGGGAATAGTGTAGGCCAAAATTTTACTTTTAACAATTCAGGGGCATATCTTTCTAACTACTTGAACTGGGACCAATTGCTTTTGCCCCCGTTTTGGGTTTTAAACAGTGTGTATTATGACCAGACTCAATTGGAGGGAGGAAAAAAACTCTGTTCAGTATACTTGACGGACAACTAATGGAATACTCAAGGCTTGTTGATGTTGATATATGCAACAGAATAGGAAGGAATTGAAGGCTTTGAAGGATGATTGTGATGGTTTTGCGCAGTGAAATAGCGTGATGGGTTGTGATTTGCAGGTGAAGGGTGTGGCCTTATTCTCCATAGATGCCTCTCACAGCAGGTAGAGTTCTGAGAGATGATAGTACTGCTGCTGCTTCTTTAGTGTTGGGGTGTGTGGTGTGTGTGTGTGTGTGGTGTGTGTGTGTGTGTGGTTGTGTGTGGGGTGTGCATGTGTGTTTTCTATGTATAGGTCTTTTCACTAAATGTGATATTAGACAAGGGTGTGTGTGTTGTGTGTGTGGTGTGTGTGTGTGTGTGTGTGTGTGTGTGTGTGTGTGTGTGTGTGTGTGTGTGTGCGCGCGTGTGCTGTGCGTGCGTGTGTGTGTGTGTGTGCGTGTGGGTGGGGTGTGTGGTGTGGTGTGTGTGTTTGAGGGTCTGTGTGCAGCGTGCGTGCCCGCGTGCGTGTGTGCGTTATATTGTGATGAGGAGAAATTCTAAGTAAGAATTAAGCTGTAAAAAAAAAAAAAAAAAAAAAAAAAAAAAAAAAAAAAAAGAAAAAAAAAAGAAACATCAAAAAGTAAAAAACAACAAACTGTACAAAATAACATCATGAAAAAGCAATTACAGGATTGAGCCACCTGGGCTTAACATAAGAATTCGTACAAAATTTAAAAGAGACATGGTATCCTGGAATATGCACCCCCCTTTGAAGCATCCTTTCTAAATTCTGACCAATCGGAATCAAAGTAGGGGCAAAAGTATAGAACGTGCGTTGTGGTAGGAATTATCAAGGGCGCCGCCGCAAAAGCACATCGAATATTCTTGACATATTTTGTTCTGAATGCATTTGTTTTCAAACCGAAATAATAAGGAGAGAAGTTGCTTACTATGTCTTGGA
The DNA here is from genome assembly GCA_016801955.1 of Conus betulinus. Classification (NCBI taxonomy): domain Eukaryota; kingdom Metazoa; phylum Mollusca; class Gastropoda; order Neogastropoda; family Conidae; genus Conus; species Conus betulinus. Next base: position 22,211 of record JADBJO010013836.1, read on the forward strand.
TATAATCCTATGTTGTTATTACGGTTTACTGGATTTACTGAGGAAGGCCCTTTTTAAAAGATACTTGCTCGAGAGAGTTCGTACAACCAAAGTATAGAAAGAGTCGGGTTTGTGTATTCGGGGGGAGAACACCTTTCTTTGTAGGTATCTGCAAAATTTTCAAAAGAAGCCCTTTGTAAGAGAGAATATCATTCGTGTAAGCTCAAGGGAATATGAATAGTAGCCGTATTGTCAGGAGTTGGTTTGCACCTGCTCGAGCAATCCTGTCAGCCCATTCATTTCCGGATATGGAGCAATGGGAAGGAAACCCAACAAAAATTAACTTAAATTAAAAGTGTGTGTGTGTGGTGGTGTGTGTGTGTGTGTGTGGTGTGTGTTGTGTGTGTGTTGTCTATGGGGTAGGTATGCTTATGCAATTGTGTGTGTGTGTGGTGTGGTGTGTGTGGTGTGTGTCCCTCCCGTGCTTGTGCCCAGTGTAGGTATGTGTTTATGCACAGTGGTGTCCCAGATGTGTGTGTGTGTGTGCGGTGTGGTGTGTGTGTGCCAGTGGGTGATGCATGTGTATGAATAAAGAATGCATGCACTTATGTGTGAAATGGATGTGAATGGGTCTGCGTTGCCTTATGGGCATATGATTATGTACAATGGGCAGGTAACAGTGCCTGTATGCCTGTGTGACTGTTGTTGTTCGTATTGCGATGAATGTAAAATATGGTGGTAAGAGTTTGCATGAAGGTGCATGACATGTTTCATAGAAGCAGAAGCGCCGTTATTGTGATGTTTACATGGTGTGTATGTGTGGTGGGAGAATGGGTGGAGGTGGCTAGATTTTGAGAGTTTGTATGTGTGTGCCTTTTTGTGTGTACATATGCCATGCAAACTTGTGCACAAAAACATGAACCAGGATGGTGTGAGTGTTGTTAAACAGGTTTTCATGAATTTTCCAAATAATGTGCCTACCGTTTTTACATCCATTGTGTAGAGAAAAAATCTGTAAAAATGTCCCCTTTGAATGTGTTTTTTGGGGATTGCACAGCTGCGCATTCAGAGAGGTATGAGAACGAATATGCAAGCAAATTTCATGTGTACATGTACCTGCATCCCGTCACAAAGATTGTGTATGCTGACTTGTGGTGGCATCTTCTGTCCGGTTCGTGACTTGTTGCACCCTTTCTCCTCTGATGGCTCTCCCTCCTGGCCTCAGGCTCATGGGACCGCACTGTGGGACGATCGGGAAACTGACGGGACACACTACACAGGATCATGAGTAGGGGGGGCATTTAGTTTTTTGACTGGCGTGTTTTTTTTTCCATTTGGTGCTACAGTTTGAATGATTTTAAGTAGTTGGAAGGGTTTTTAGGAATTTGTGATCATTTTAGGGCAGGGCGGTTGTGTGGAAAAACATGCCCGAGTTTCAGATGATTTTTTATGCAGGGTCCAAGGGTCAGTGAACCCTTGTTTGCAGGTGAAAAGGAGGAGGAATCTGTTTTTTTTTGAAAATCATGGGCCCCTGTTCTTCAAAAAGTAAGGAGACAGAGGGATTGGAGAGGGAGGGAGGCTGCCTGCCGTGCCAAATATATACTTCTACTGAAACTGGCAGTCTCTCAAATGGAAGTATCTCAATGAGTAGAGAGGTGGGAAGGAAATTTGGGAGGGTGTATGTGTGAGTGTGTGTGGTGTGTGTGTGGGTGGTGTGGTGTGTGTTGGTGTGTGCAAAATTCTACTGTGTGTGCATTAATTGAAAGTGCTGTTTAACGTAAAAAAAAAAAAAAACTTATTTTTTTGTCCTGGCCCTTGGTAAATTTGATTATTTTTGCAGATGTAAAGAACTTTCTAACCACTGATATTGTTGCCTATGCTTACTGCACTAGTCTAGACATTTTAATGCCACATTAGGGATTATCTTCAAAATTAGGTGAACTACAGCATAAGAACATAAAAGTGCTCACTTAACCAATTGCACTGATTGAAAAAGGCAGACTGAGTTTTAATCAGTTTTTACTACCTTTTTTCTTAGGAAGCCGTGTTGTAATGATTTCATAGGATGAGAATGTCAACAACCAACGTGTGTGTGTGGTGTGTGTTGGTGTGTGTGTTGGTGTGTGTGTGTGTGTGTGGTGTGCGTGCCGTGCATATGCACACGTGCAACCATGAGTGTGCACACTTTGCACCACCAATATCTTGCTGAAATCTACAAAAGTGGCAAATCTCTTTCTGTCTGGAATACTCAGTGCATTTGCCCTTTGATGCAGGTTGGGAAGCAGCCTTCCTGGATATGTTACTACCCTCAGTGGCATTTGCCCCTTTGATGCAGGTTGGAAGCAGCCTTCCTGGATATGTTACTTATCAGTGCATTTGCCCCTTTGATGCAGGTTGGAAGCAGCCTTCCTGGATATGTTACTTACTCAGTGCATTTGCCCCTTTGATGCAGGTGGAAGCCAGCCTTCCTGGATATGTTACTACTCAGTACATTTGCCCCTTTGATGCAGGTTGGAAGCAGCCTTCCTGGATATGTTACCTTGAATCAGTTCATCAGCGTAGTAAATCCGTTGTCAGTATTGAATGTGTAGTAATCGTAATAGTTTCCTTTGATTGGGAAATCCTGGAAATAACATTGTCATACCCATGAGTATGTGTAATACACCTATTGCAGCACTGTGTGATTCAAGAAATGACAGTTGTTGCTCTTTGGCCACCAGAAGGACTGAAAGGGCTACGAGGAACCAGAGGAAGAGCAGGAGGTCTGTGAGGTGGTGAATGGACCAGATGCTGTGGAAAACTGGACAGTGCAGGATGTGGTACAGTGGTTAGACACCTTGGGCCTGGCCCAGTACCAGGACACCTTCCAGCAGCATGCTATTGACGGGAAGGAATTGCTTTCCCTTGCTGCATCTGACTTGCACGTGACCTTAGGAGTGTGTGAGTATTGGAAGATGATGTTTCTTTGGTTTCTTTTCTTTTTTGTCTCATGTGTCCATGCTGTTTGGTGGCATTACCTCCACTTTCATTCATCCTGGCTCCGCTGCACTCAGCCAGGCCCAGGTTTGTGTGTGTTACAGCTCCCAACAACTGGCAGTCCACAAGGACCCACTAGTTTCAAGTGTCAAGAGGAAAAACCATCAGAGGAGGACACAGCATTGCTGATGAGTTGCTTCAATGGTGGGGGCCGGAATAGCTCAGTTGGTAGAGCGCCAGAATCGTAATCTAAGGGTTACAGGTTTGAATCTCCACCAAGCCGTTTCGGTACAGGGGGATTTTTCCTTCGGAGTTAAACATTAGTTCTGACTCCATTTCCCATACAGTCCTTCGAATGAGACTATAAACCGAGGTTCCGTGTGTGAACGCAATGTAAAAAATCTTGCACACACGTTAAAATCCCCATCACTAACTTTTGGAAGAGAAGGCCAGTTTGGCCATTGGTATTGATGACACGTTACACAATGCATGCACCTTCCCTGAGATGGAGTATGGCTGCCTTAATGGAGGGATAAAGACGGTCATACACAAAAAAGTCCACTCCCTTTGTTGGGTAGATGGGTTTAATACTTGCCTGTCCATATAGGGAGTGTCCGCAGGAGTATCAGCCTGCATACGCAGAAGAAGGAAGAAGAAGCTTCAGTGGTGTTCAGTGGGGGTTGTTCCGATCAAGCATATGGAGGATGCCACCTACCAAGGATGACAATCATTGGTTTGTCATGCAGCCAATGGAAGCAAGCGTCCGTGTCTGGAATTCATCACCAACATGAATGCAACTGTCTCCTATGAACTGCTCTTGAAGACAACTAATGCAACAGCTGTCTCCTATGAACTGCTCATGAAGACAGCTAACGCAACGACTGTCTCCTATGAACTGCTCATGAAGACAACTAACGCAACAACTGTCTCTTATGAACTGCTCATGAAGACAACTAAACACAGCAACTGTCCTTATGAAACTGCTCATGAAGACAAAACTAATGCAACAAACTGTCTCCTGTGAGCTGCTTATGAAGACAGCTAATTCAAACTCACCACCAGAAGAGAAGATCTGAAGGGAGTTCACCTTGAGTGCGGAGCATGAAGGGCCACAGAATTTAATACCTTGAAACTGTTACTCATGAAAGAGGCCGAAGAGGATGCTATAGTGTTGTCTTCTTGTCCAAGGATTCATGACAGGGCTGTACACTATGCTTCCTTTCATAACAACTGAATTTTGGCATCAACCAGACCTGAGGGATATAGACGCCTGCAGTATTGGTAAGAACATTTTAGCAACATTGTCACAAATGTAAAGGGTAACTTAGTCAATGCACATCGCACCAAGGTGTGCCTTACTGCTTTGCCACACATTGAGAGCATTATTGGAGCAGTTGGCCTGGATGTGTTGCAGTTGGGATTTGTGTTGCCCAACATTGAGCTTGAAGTGATGATCTTAAGCATTACTCTTTATGTAAAAGTAAAAATTCAATATGTATGTTTCTAGCTGTTTGAAAAGGAAAATTTGAAAGAATTTGAAATTGGATAACCTGAATGAATGTCTGTGCTATGAATGCATAGAGCAGGGGCATAGCGATTTGTGTTGTGGATGTTTTGTAGATGAAACTCAACTGTGTCATCACAGCCTTCCCATTGGAGAGCCAGCTAGAGCAACTGATGAAGTGAGTGTACATACATACATTTAGGGTCAAAGTGCATTGTGCAGCTGAGGAAATGAGCATAGAAGCATATTAAACTTCAAAGCAAATTGTACAAATGATGAAATTGTTACCTAAACACATTGAGGGTTAGAGCAAATTGTGCTGTTGATGAAATGAGTGTACAAACATAATTAAAGAATCAAAGCAAAATTTACAGTATGTAAGTAAACATATAGGACTGTCACAACAAAGCTTATGGCATATGCATAGAAAAGTCTATTTAAGCAGTCCGAATGAATGGTGCCATCAATGAAATGAGAGTGATCCTCCTTCCAGCTGCCCTGGGCACAGGAAAAAAGAAGAAGATACTGAGATACCGGGAGCAGGGGGAAAAGATGGCTCATGCCATCGTCTACGGTGGATTCTGCCTTGTTGTCGCCCCACACTGCTGGTAGGTACTGTCATCAGCATCATTGTCATCATCATCAGAATTGTCATCATTGACATCATCTTTCTTGTTCATCATCATCATCATCATCATCATCATCATCATCATCATCACCATATTCCCATTGTTGTCGTTTTCAGTGGATTCAGTCACAGTCATGTTGTCCCACATTGCAGGTGAGCACTGTCATCATCATCATCATCAGATGTCACTATCGTTGTCGTCATTATCATCATCATTATTATTATTTTCATCGTTATTATCATCATCATCATCATTATATCTGCAACTGTGGTCTCGTCAGCTTATCCCTGTCATGTTGTTTGTCCTGCTCTGCAGGCAGGAACTACATCATCACCATCATCATCATCTCCATTATCATTGTCACCTTTGTTGTTGTCCTCATCATCATTGTCATTGTTATCACCATCATCTTATTGGTACTGTCATTGTTATCACCATCATTTATTGGTACGTCATCTCTTCAGCTCATCCTTCTGTGTTGTTGAATTCATTCCCATTGTTAAAAGTACTCCCTGTTCTATAAGAACTGGGAGTACAACAAAAAAAAAAAAAAGATGAAAAAGGGAATTGAAGTGTTAGTTTGCTTTGTTCTTTGGTAGGACAAAGCCCCCGGCCTTGCACATCGAAGGTGCCTGCTAAGAATGTTCAGTGTTGGTCGGTGGAGGATGTGGCAAAGTGGTTAGACACCTTGGGTCTGGAGCAGTATGGGGACACGTTCTGTCAGAATGCCATGATGGCATAGAGTTGCTTGCCCTTACTGACGAAGATCTGGAGACCAGCCTTGGTGTTGGTGAGTGATGGGAATGATATTTTTGTTTGTTTGTTTTTTTTCTATGTGGGTTGAGTTCCTTAGGTTTTGGAGTTCACGGTATTTTTTTTTGTTTTGTCTTTGTTTTCACTGTGTGTGTGTGTGGGTGTGTGTGTGTGTGTGTGTGTGTGTGTGTGTGTGTGTGTGTGTGTGTGTGTGCGCCTTGAAAGAGTTGTTTCTCTGTCTCTCTTGCTTTTGCCTTTTTTTTTTTTTTTTTGTTTTCTGTCTGTATCCTATAGTCTCTGTCTCTGTCTGTCTGTCTTTCGCTTTCTATCTCTCACACACTCACATACTTTGTTCCTTTTTCCTCTCTCTCTCTCTCTCTCTCTCTCTCTCTCTCTCTCTCACATGCACACACACACACACACACACTGTCTCTCTCTTTCTCTATCAAAGGATCTCAGGCTTGTGTTCATATCAAACATTTGTTACTATTTTTGCTTTCTCTTGTTTTCTTTTTTTTTATTTCCTCCCTGTTTGTGGGAAAGCTAAATTAGAAAAAAAAGAGAAAAAAGTCACATGAAAAGGGTGTGAAGTGAAAGAAACATAGAAAACAAAAGTAGTAGTTCAAGGGGAAAAAAACTAGATTATAAGAAACATTACATGCATTCATATGTGAAGGTGAAAAATCAACCCATGAAACAGCATTTTAAGATTCTAAGTAACAAAAGGGTTGATAACAATATCTGATAAAAAAAGAAAGTGTGAATCTGGAAAAAAAGAAAACATTTGATGAGATAAACTGAACAGTGAACAGGGGGGTTGAAAGTTGTAGATTGCAGAAAAGTTGGCATTGGTGTAAACATTGTGGTCTGTGGACTGCAGAACAGCTTGTGTTGAGGAAAACGTTGTGGACTACAGAACAGCTGGTTAGGAAAAACATTGTGGACTATGGACTACAGAACAGCTAGTGGTTGAGGAAAATGTTGTGGACTACAGAACAGCTTGTGTTGAGGAAAATGTTGTGGACTACAGAACAGCTTGTGTTGAGGAAAACATTGTGGACTGTTGACTACAGAACAGCTTGCGTTAAGGAAAATGTTGTGGACTACAGAACAGCTTGTGTTGTGGAAAACATTGTGGACTACAGAACAGCTTGTGTTGAGGAAAACATTGTGGACTACAGAACAGCTTGTGTTGTTGAAAACATTGTGGACTACAGAACAGCTTGTGTTGAGGAAAAAACATTCTGGAGTTTAGAACAACTGTTCAGGAGAACAGCTGTGTTTGAAGAAAATATTCTGGACTTTAGAACAGCTGGTGTTGAGGAAAATATTGTGGGACTTTAGAACAGCTGGTGTTGAGGAAAATATTGTGGACTACAGAACAGTTGTGTTGAGGAAAATGTTGTGGACTACAGAACAGCTTTGTGTTGAAGAAAATGTTGTGGACTACAGAACAGCTTGTGTTGTGGAAAACATTGTGGACTACAGAACAGCTTGTGTTGAGGAAAACATTGTGGGACTACAGAACAGCTTGTGCTGAGGAAAACATTGTGGACTACAGAACAGCTTGTGTTGAGGAAAACATTCTGGAGTTTAGAACAACTGTTCAGGAGAACAGCTTGTGTTGAAGAAAAATATTCTGGACTTTAGAACAGCTGGTGTTGAGGAAAATATTGTGGACTACAGAACAGCTGGTGTTGAGGAAAATGTTGTGGACTACAGAACAGCTTTGTGTTGAAGAAAATGTTGTGGACTACAGAACAGCTTTGTGTTGAGGAAAATGTTGTGGACTACAGAACAGCTTTGTGTTGAGGAAAAATGTTGTGGACTACAGAACAGCTTGTGTTGAGGAAAATGTTGTGGGACTACAGAACAGCTTTGTGTTTATGAAAATGTTGTGGACTACAGAACAGCTTGTGTTGAGGAAAATATTGTAGACTGTAGAACAGCTGGTTTTGAAGAAAATATTGTGGACTTTAGAACAGCTGGTGTTGAGGAAAATATTGTGGACTGTGGACTACAGAACAGCTGGTGTTGAGAAAAAATATTGTGTGTTGAGAAAAATATTGTGGACTACAGAACAACTTGTATTTGAGAAAAATCTTGTGGACTGCAGAACAGCTTGTGTTGAGAAAAAATATTTTGGACTACAGAACAACTTGTGTTGAGAAAAATATTGTGGACTGCAGGACAACTCGTATTGATGAAAACATTGTGGACTACAGAACAGCTTGTGTTGAGGAAAAGATGATTTGTTTCTCTCGTTCCAGGTGCACTAGGTCACAAGAGGAAGATTCTGCGGAGTCGTGACCCCGAGGAGGACAAGCTTCACAAAACTGTGGGTTCCCCTGCTAGAAGATCTCTTGCTCAAGCCAGAGGTCAGTGTTCATTAGTCCATGCACACAAAGTATGGCAATGCAGGTATGGTGATACAGGTTATTAAGTTGTGTGTGTGTGAGTGTGTGTGTGTGTGTGTGTGTGTGTGTGTGTGTGTGTGCGCGCGCGCCCTTACAGAAATCAGGAAATTTTTCTGTCCTTTGGAATTTCCAGGGGATAATTTCCTTCCTTCTGTAACTCTCCTTCACTTTGCTCTTTTTTAATGTCATTTTTTTTGGTGTATGTGTGCTTCTTTCCACCTTTTTGGCCCATTCTCCTGATATTGATCATGGAAGCACTGACACTTTGTTCTCTCATTATATTCATAATAATTATGCTTGTTAGTTATGGTGTACTGTGGCAATTAGGGCAGGAGAATGTTACCATGGGAATGAATATTGTCTGCCCATTTCACAGTGCTGTATTCCAATTGCATTAGATTAAAAAAAAACTTTTTAATGATTTGGGGGTTGCAGGGTGGTGGTGGGTGTTTGAATCTGAAATGGGATGAAATGATTGGAATTACAAACACACTCAGCACAGCCAAATTTGATTTGCCATAGAAGATACCATTCTTTGAATTAATGCATTTGGAGTTATTGTACATATCAGGATCTAACATTGACCTTCTTCTAACTGCCCAATTGCTTTGCTGTTTCATGCAAACACTTTTCATTCTAAACTTATCCCACCGGACAAGAGAAAGTTTTAGTGACCATCAATTATTTTGTGTGTTGCGGTACTTAAGCTGTTGTTTTGGCTACCAAAATGTACAGAGGGTAGTGCCGCTTTGAGTTTTAATTCTAACTGGCCTAACCATATGGAGGCAAAGAGAGTAAGAGAGTTTTGCAAGTTGGCAAAACTGCCTTTTAGTCTGTAGCCCATATAGACAGTGTCTATCTTGACAGACATCTGTCTTACTGATAGTGAAGATAGACTGCCAGTCCATGCTGGAACCTATACAGACAGCATCTGTTCTGCTGGTGTTGAAGATTAGTCTGGTTTATGTACTGTTTACCTAACAGTTTTTTGTATCCACAGATGCCCTAATATATCTTAAATATGTACCTATTTTGTCACAAGAATTTCTCAACGAGTCATTGGTGGGAGCATTCCGTCACACTCCAGGATGCTTACAGATTCATTTGCATGAATTATACATGACCAGAAACCTAATTGTGATGCAATAAATTCTGATTGGTGATTGAAGACCCATCCCCCATGTCAGTCATGGCCAGATGTTGGCTTGGAGCCAGTGGCTGTATAATCACAGGTCTTACGACACTTGCACACTCATAGAGATGACATTTCTACTGTTTTTTTTCCTTGCCTGAAGAAGATCTGAGAGATCAAAATGTGTTTTATCTTGTGATTCGTTTGCTCTTGTTTGGGGATGTTTTACTTAGACTTTTGAAGTTTCGTCTAGACATCCGCTTGCAGTCACCTCACTTTGCAACTAAAGGTTTTTGTGTGTGTGTGTTTTGAGCTATGTTTGTAGACATCTGACTATCTTAAATGAATGTCTCACTTGAAATTGCATGTGTAAAAAGGTTTCAAAGTGTGATCAGGGGAGGGGTGGTGATGGGGATGCAATGCAGTCATTTTGTTCACTGGTCACATGGAAGGCAGAATCATGGAAAGATATTGGTCTTCTACTCAGTTCTACAAAGCGTAAAGATTGATGTGTTTTTCACTGTGCTTGAGCTGCAGTCATAGCAGAGGGGGTGAATGGAAATGCAGCTTTTGCTGTGGTATAGGGAATGAGAAGGGCAGTAACTGTCAGGCTGTCAGTGTCAGGGGGTTAACTGGACTTTCATGGAAAGAAGCTGAATCATAGACTAAGTCATTCAAACTTTTTTCTTTTTTTGGTTTCTGTCTTACTGACTGATGTGTTAGCTGTGTGTTGGGATATGCCATTCCCTGAATTCTGTTTAAATTTGATTAAAATGATTTGTCTGCTGAATTTGTATTAATTTGTTTTATTTTGTATGAATGTCAATGTTTCAGACAATGGGGAAGGTCTTAACGAGCTGCTGTGCCCAATCACCATGGAGATAATGAGAGATCCTGTCATTGCTGCAGGTAAGGACAGGTGTGACTTTTCCTCATGAAAGGGGAATATCTTTCCTCTCTGTGTAAGGCCAGCCAGTTTCTTTATTTTGAAGATTCTGCTGCACCATGTAGCATGTGTTTATATTTATGTCTTCCGTTTCCATCGGCACATGATGGCCTGTTGCTCCAAAAGGTGGAATGGGATTTAATGTGCACGCAAGATGTTTTGATGAACGTTTTCATGGATGGGGCTTTGATTAAAGTCTCAATCTAAAAAAACTTTTTAGGAAATGGGAGTTGGAACCAGTGTGTTTACCACAAGGGGGAAAATCCCAGTGGCCCATTGGAGATTTGAACCAGCAGTTCCAGTGCCACTAGGATCAGGTGTCTGGCACTCTACTAAATGAACTATTCCAGCCCACATTCTGTCACAGTCTCAGTAAGTCGCCTGTCAACTTGTGTAGATTGTTGGTAACACTATCATTCTCCAACATGTTGGTCATGTGGGCAGTGTGAAACAGACACAACCAACCTGGAGGATTAGAAAACAGTGTAGTTATGACTACATGACTGTCAAGTTGCATTGTATCATGCAGTTCAGCTGTTTTTCATTTCAGCATTAGTGGATCCAAGACAGTTTGTATGATGACATGTTGATCAAAGTAAACTTCACAGAGGTAACATGGAAAAATGAACTGTTCTTGTTCTGTGATTCCCCACACAGTTTGTATGATGACATGTTGATCAGTGTAAACTTCACAGAGGTAACATGGAAAAGTGAACTGTTCTTGCCCTGTGATTCCCCACAGAGGTAGAGAGGAGGAGGAAGAAGAAGAAAAACATGGAATGGATTTTTTTTTTGTATGTAGAACCCTTCAGAGTGGCTGCAAGAATATTAGGGAAGAAGCGTTGGGGGTGGAGCAGCTTTTTCAAGGTGAATGAAATGGATTGTCAGCTTATCTTCAAACTTGTGATGTACGACTTCTGGGTTAGAATCATGGTGCTACCTGAAACTCACTTTTTTTTTTCATTTTCACATATTGTTTCATTCATCATCAACAACAACTGACTATGATTTTGATCTTCATTATCTTGTAAAGAAAGAGAGAAGAATTGAAAGAAAACAAAAACAACAATATCTACACACATTTATTACTTGCATGTTATTTCATTTGTAAAACAAGATGTCTGAAGCTAATTGACTAAGGTTATTGACTAAGCTAATTGACTCAGCCATGACAATATACCAAATTTTAAGCTTCAGTGCTTCACCGACAGACTGGCATGCTGAAATTTTATCATCAGCAGGATGTGGATTTTTTTTCCCTTTTTGTGCATACCCAAGCTTCAGTGCAAAGGAATGTATACTGGCTGTCAGTTTAACCATAGACTGACAATAATGTAGTTTTCTCTCTGATAGTATTGCTTTAAGACAGGTCAGAGACTGCTCTTTCTCCAAGCATGACGGTGAAACAAAGGCAGTTCTCTCTTCTAGAGGCCAGTGAACTTTTGATAGATGAAGAATTCAAAATTGAATGTGTTTATTTGGTGGAGGGAGAATTAGTGTGATTGAAAAGTCATCTTTTTCTTCCCAGTGCACTTGGTGGACTGTAGGAACATAAACACACCAACACCTTCCACATTTTTCTTTTTGTTTTGAGAATTTAGTGACACACACACACACACACACACATACACACACACACACATGCACACACACACGCGCGCACACACACACACACACACACACACACACACACACACACACACACACACACACACACACACACACAAAATAAACCCCAGAAGAAACTATGATGAGTTGTATTCTGGAAAAATATGTTTGAACATTTCTAAAATTGATAAAGTTTTATGTCATATAGAGATTGTATGCTTTCATATAAGTCTGTTGAATTTTAGAATAGGGCCGAAATGTTTCGTCACAAGATGACCATGAGTCCAGTTTAGTATATCTAATATGTCTCTCTCCCCAAACTCGTAGAGGGATTGATACCTTACCTTGAAGGACTGTTCATTAGATTCATCCAGTTTTGTCAGTTCTTGCCAAGGCCAGCGTCCCTTCAAACAGTTATCAGTGTGTTGCCATAGCGTTAAACATTGGGTTCAGTTTTTCTCCAGTGATTCCCACCTGTGTGTTGCAGATGGGTACACATACGACCGCAGTGCTATCCAGCAGTGGCTGGAGAGCGGGAAAGATCGCAGCCCCATGACCAATGCCGTGCTGTCGCACAAGCAACTCACGCCCAACCACACCCTCAAGATGCTCATCCACAAACATGTTGAACAGGCCAAGAAATAATTTGGGTGCCAGTTTGAACGCATTCCATATTATCAGTTTCCTCCCATTTGTTTATATGGGTTAATTAACAAGCAAAACAAAACAAAACAAAAAACAAAAAAGCCACATTTCCCCATCTGCCCCCTACCTCCTCCATGTAATATGAGTTTTTAAGACTGGCCAAAACTATTGAGAAGAGTTTGAATGACATGCATGTGCAATATATTCCTTTTCTCAATTTGCCAAGGATATGTTTGCAGCTTCACAGAAAGAGGTGGGAGTGCATTCAAATGATATAAATCAATCAAAGACAGAGAGAAGGGTCATTATGCACTTTAAGGTCATGATAGGAAACGGTGTTCAACTGAAGAATGACATGCAACTGGTGCATGCCTGCAAACATTCCTTGCTGAGTTGTGGTTTTTTTTGTTTTTTTTTTTCTAATTAAAAAAAAATGTATTCTTAGCAATGTTTTGAGGGGTATAGGGCTTTGAAACTTGTCCAAATATATAAGGAAGATGTTAGCAGAAACATGATATGAAAATGAAAAGTATTGCATAGTCACTAAAGCATTTATTTTTGAAGGAGAAATACAAGGCATTGTTTTTTAAAGCAAGATAGAGCATACCCAAAATTGGTCTAGTCAGAATTCACTTTGTCGTTTGCATAGAACAGTATAAATATCAAAGGCAGTTAAGTCCCTTGTACTATCAATAGACTAGGTGGAAGCTTGATGGCTTAGTTTTGAAGAAATGTTCACGCACTGTGATGTGTGTCAAAGTTCTAGTCTGTACATGTAGACCAGTTACTACATGATAGATGTCTAGATGAAATCAGAACACTGAGCTTACCCAAACATTTGAGCATCAGTGTGAAAAGAGTTAATGGCTCAATCAAAGGTGGGGTTTTGTTGGGGTATCAGTTTTTTGTTTTAGTTTTGTTACAGGGTAGAGAGGGAGACGGTTGAAGACACCTAGAGAGAAAGAGAGAGTGAAGGTGTGTTTATTTGGGAAGGGGTGGCATGGGGATGACTGCTAGTAGTCACATCAGTGAGCATTAACATCACTGCCATAGCGGGATAAGAATCAAAGTGTGGACCAGTGAGTTCAAAGAACCAAAACTGTTCAGTCATGTGGAAAAAAAGCCTTTTTTTTTGTTGTTTGAAGAGGATGGATGTTCAGATGGGAAAAAGCAAAACAGAGCAGGAGAGAGCAGGGTGTCGCCTGTGTCTGGATGGAGGGCAGGAGACTTAAAATGAAAGAGGGTACACAGACAAAGGGAAAAATAACACAGTGGAGGGTGGGAGAAGAATGAAATAAGATGGCAGAAAAGGCAACTTATGTGAAGTTGGCTAAGAGGTAAGGTGCAGTCAACAAACAGAAGTGTGGGTCAAACAGTTTTCCTTGTGTAGAAATGTGATATGCACCATCAACAGTTGGGAAGCAGTACATAACAGGGTAGAACAAGGGGGTGGGGGAGAGGGGATGGGAGTGTTGGTGTAGAAGGGGAGGCAGGATGCATACAGTATTTGAAGCAGAAAGAATTGACTGGCTGCCATTTTCCCAGAAAAAGTGCATTAGAAATTACTTAGGGTAAGTGAGGGTAGGGAGGAAAGAAGGGGATGGGAGATGGGTGGGTGACTTTTATTCTTCACTTAAAAAAAAAAAAATCATGATTTAGTTGCAAAGGGAAGCGACTACAGGTGGAAATCTAAAAAAATCTTTAAAACATATGAAAAAAAAATGTTAAAATAACTCCGCTAAACAACATGGACAAACAAATCACAAGACAAAAACAATTTGACAAGGAGAAGTGATTGCTTGTTCTTCATTTTCTTTGTCCTTAGTGTTGTTAATCTTGCCTGAAGAAGACCTAAGAGGAAGAAACATTTCGTGTTTTGTCTTGTGATTCGTTTGTCCATGTAGTTTGGCAGAGTTATTACAACACCCTTTTTTTTTTTCAGATTTAATCATAGTTTAGTTTACTTTTAATCTGAATTTTTCAAGATTATGATTGTTTTTGTGAAAAGAAAATCCTTAAGACATAACTGGCCATCCTGTGAATTGCCATTCAAACACAGATATCTACACATCTGCTGCCTTCACTCTTTCATGTGCAGGTGTTCATGCATAAATGGAAGCATGCACATGTGCACACATGTATGAGCATGCACACACATACAACATGTGCATATGTACCCAATACATTCATCCATGCAGTCACACACACACACACACACACACACACACACACACACACACACACACACACACACATACACACTCATGCATACATGCATGCAGGCATGGACACACACACACACACAACAACACACACGCGCACGCACACACACACACACACACACACACACACACACACACACACACACACACACACACACACACACACTCATACACACACACACACACACACACACACACACACACACACACACACACACACACACACATACACACACACATATTACATGCTCATTTCCAAGCTTGATGATTGTCATGTAAACTATCTTTGAAATAATGGTAGTCAATTTGTTGTGTTGTTGTTTAATGTTTTTCTTCTTCATAAGCATCCTTTTAATCCTTTATGTGTCCATTTTGTTACCTGGTTGATCAGTTTATATGTTGTTACCGTTTCATATTGCATGGTTTTTTGTAAAATGTGTTTTCTGGTGCTTTGTTGAGGTATTGGGCTATTTGTGCATATGAAGGCCATATTTCTTTTTGTGCTTTATAATGGCATGAATGCTGGTGTTAGTTTCTCCAAATCCTGAATTATGTGACTGAAATGCAGAATGTTTTGATTCAGCAGCTGCTGCTTTCTTCCTTCCCAGGATGTGGAGTTTAGTTGTTGCGGTGGGAACCAACAGTTTTACAGGGATGTCAGCAACAAATCATATTTTTCTTAGTGTTCCATTGGTCAGATTAACAGGAAAGTCAGCTTACCACTTTAACATGGATTTTTGTGCAATGTTTTTTTTTTTATTTTTTCACCAGCAGATAGTTCTTCCCATCTGCCACTCCTTATCCCTCCTTCCTCCCTCAACATTGTCAGCCTACAAGGTGGCATGTAAGGTGCTCAAGCTGCCACCAGTATTACGCTTCTGGCAGGATTTTGTGTTTTTTTTTTTTTAAGCAAACTGGTACCCCTGATCAAGAGTCAGGTGAAAAATTGTCGGAGAAACTTGAGAAATGGAGTTCTGTATTTCTTACAATGATTTTCACCTTGGCCACAAACCTATCCTTTAAGTCCGTGGTAACTCGGAAGCTTACCTGCAAGTAGGATTTCAGGAAGTTATTTCACTCACCAAACTCATCAGTTCATCTGATCTACATACTTCACTCATCTAATCTGTGTGAGGGGCCATTTGTCTCGTCTTGGTAATGTGTTTGAACTCCTGCAGTCGAAATCTAATTCAAATTGTTATCCAATAATGATGTGATTTTCCCCATCAGACGGATAGATTATACCTGGAGAAAACTTGGAAGTCAGCTGAGTTACAGTGTTGATTCTAGAGTGGGGAATGACAGGAATCCAGCTAGATATGTACAGTGGATGTATACATGTATCATTATTATTATTATTATTATTATATGTCTGTCTGTACTCATTAAGACTATCTGTGTGGAAATCTATGGCTGGTCCCTCTATTTCCTTCGGCCAGTTGCGTTCTGTGATCATTTAAATTGGAGACGTTGTTTTGTGCCATATTATCTTGGGTTCAAACCTAAATTTCAAGTACAAGTAATTAAGCAAACTTTTTTTTTTCTTTATTTTGCATTTGCAGGTGTGTGTTTGCAGCAAAGAAAATAAAGGTAATGGAAGTGGCAGAAGAGAGAGATTTAAGAAAGACAGCATAGAGAAGCAGCAGCTATGGCAACGTAACAGTGGGCATGATGCAGAGCTCAGTGCCTCCAGACAGTCTGCAGGTGTAGATCTGCTGACCCAAAATAACATTCTAGAGCAAAAAAAACAAATTTAGTTTAAAAAAAAAAAAGGAAGGTAGGTCACTGTTTTAACCCCTTATAGTGGATGTTCAGGAGACCTGGCCTGCCTGACCTCATTTTTATCATAATTATTCTTGTAGGGCCTGTTCTCTCTCTCTCTCTTTTTTAATAAACATTAGAGAATCAATACTGGAGCTATATCCAAACTTTTATTCCGAGTGTTCTTCAAAGTCATTCCATGAGCAGTTCAGTGTGCTGGTGTGTGAGTTACAACAAACAAAAAATCCAACAGAAAAACCCAGTTTTGAAGGTTGGGAAATATGGAACTGTTCCAGGTCTCCTGATATTTTAATTTGTTCTCATGTGGCCGTGAATGTCCTTTTTTCATATGTAGATGTGTGTGCATGTGTGTGTGTATGTGTGTGTGTGTGTGTGTGTGTGTGCATGTGTGTGTGTGTATGTGTGTGTGTGTGTGTGCGCGCGCGCACGCGCGCGTGCGTGTGTGTGTTAGAACAGTCGAGAGAGAGAGGGAAATCAATGATGTTGTGTAGTTATCAAGGTTTAACAATTTCATCGATGTTATTGGAACCATACTATAGGTTGTAGTTGTACAGGACGTGTGTTTCTTCTGCACAGCTAACAGTGCTGTCTGGACGCCTCAAACCAACAGTTTCTCGTTTTCTTACTGCAGTGTTAAGACACAGTCAGCACATTATATGAGTAGTTTCCCTTTAAGCTCTTTATTACAGGCACTAAGCAAGGCCTATCAGTTAGCATTGTATGAAATAGCCTTTCCTTCATTTCTTCTTTTTTTTTTCTCGTCTTATTTTTCTTTTTTGAGACAAACTCTTCACATACACATGGTGAATCAGAATGCCTGTGCACTCTCCCTATTCTCTGTCAAGCAGTAGAGGGAATAACGCATGGTGCAGATGATGAAGAGGAAGATTTTGACTCTGAAAATATGAAAATGGACGATGGGAGCAGATGAGATCGACTTTGATCTCAGTTTTACGCTCAATTTCTACACATCTGATGAAGGATCCTAAGCTTACGTTGTTGACTATGGGTATTCTCATCTTGTTGGAAGTTTTATCATTTGTGTTGTATCTGAGTGAATTTGAAATCATTGTTCTTTTCTATTTCTTCAGAGTACTTTTAAGGCTATATCTTGAACTGATTTAAAGATGAAAGCAAAAAGAGAGAAAAAAAAGAAAAAAAAGGGAAGTGCAAAGATGATTTTGTGTTTTATAAAATATGCTCCATGCAGACTAAAAGTGAATTTCCCTTTTCTGTGACTTTCAGTATCGTTAAGCATGTGTGTTTCAATTTGGATTTAGGTTTTTTTCCAATAGTTAGCCCACACATATATTTTTTTTAAAGTGCGTGTTGTATGTCTGGGTTAATCAGTGTTCTTTGGACTGCTTATATATGTGATTGTCAGCTTGTATTATGCATGCTGTTGTAGATCTTATTCTGTTTTAGGGGACAGAGGAAGGGGTAGTTAACATGGTTCCTGCATGATTCTGTAGAGAAAAAAAATATGTAAGTGGTCAAAGATTGGGTCAGTACTGTCTGTTCAGTATGTGATGTCGTTTAGTGATTTTAATTATTTAGAGAATATTGTCTCTGCTTTGTTCTATACATGTGTCTGTTCATTATTCATCTTGTACTGTTCAAACAATATGTTGTGCTCTGTATTGTATGTATGGCTAAAGGTTATTCATCTTGAATTATTCAGAGAATACACTCTCCCTTTGATTGTCAAACTGTGCTTTAATATTTGACAACTGGCAGCGTCTTAACAGGTGGTATGCAATATAATCTTTGGTTTTTTTTTGGTTTTTTTTTTACTGAATGCATTTTTCAAAGAATAGCAGTTACATGTACTGATTATGTGCTAGTCAGTTATTTCAGTCATTTCCAGTCCACTGCACAAGTCGATTATTTCTTTCTTTGATTAACTTAGACCCGAGAGCTTTCACTGGTTTACATTTCTTTGTTTGACTTATTTTAGACTAGACAGCCTTGGCCTGTTGTTTATATCTTTGATTATCAGTTGAGATTCCACAGCTTTTGCCTGTCCCTTTCTTTGATTGATTGGTGGAGATTAGGCAGCTTTTGCCTGTCCTTTCTTTGATTGATCGGTGGAGATTAGGCAGCTTTTGCCTGTCGTTTATTCCTTTGTTCGACTAGTTTGAGACTAAGCAGCCTTCTATGAGTAGATTCTTGTTGAAATAGATTCCATCATGTGAACATTTTTTTTCTTTAAGGAAATGAAACTATTTTTAGATCATTTGGGTTGTTATAGTAGATTTTTATTGAAACTGATTTCTCAACATGCACACAGTGTCTTTTTTTCTCTTTTAAACTATTTTGGGACTATGCAGCCTTCTAAATTAAGGTTCTTGTAGGAATGTTTTGTCAAATCATGTGTATTTTGTTTAAGAAAATAATGTTATTGAGCTGTTTTGAGACTATGTAGCCTTCTGATTTCAGGTTTTTGTCAAAGGACCTTCTATTCATGTAAGACAACAAAACAAGAAACCCAGTCATCATACTCATCATTACATACAACAAATCATTTTATGCGCGATAGTTTTTTTTTTTAACAATTATAGCGTAGAAAATTCAAGTGAAGTGACAAAAAAATGTTTTCTTTTGCCATGGATTTTAAATTTAAAAGAAAAATTACAATTATTCGGTCGGCCGGACAAAATGGATGAAACAGATTGGTTTTTAAAGATGTAGACCCGAGGCATGTTTCATATACACCCAAAATGGCAAAGGACTAGCATTTGCTAGCAGCAAGAGAAGTGAGAGTTGTGCAAAAAGAAAAAAAAAAATGACTACCTCTTCAAGCTTTTGACCAGTGAGAATTCCTATTGTTTCATGCACCAGTCAGAGGGCGTTAGTAACTTCATGGATCAGTCAGAGGATGTTGTTACTTTTCATGTCATGTCGGCCATTCTGTCTTGCTTGCTTGCAAGAGAGCCAATGTCACGCCCTGCTTGCCTTCAAGAGGTTGCAAGGAAATGGCGCCACACTTGCCAAACTGGCAAGAACTGTACTTTATAGGAACTTAGAAAGTTCTGTTGTCAATTATTGATTGATCCTTTATAGCAGTTGTTTATCGATGGACTCTTTACAAGATATTCGTTTATTGATGTGCCTTTTTTTTTTTTTTTTTTTTTGATTTGCTTGTTTTAACTATCCAGTTTCAATGTATTCATTCTCTTAGATAAATCTAGTTTGCATTGGTCCTTGTCTGGGGAATTGACATCCTCCCCCCTCCCCTCCCATTGCTCTCTCAGCCACCCTCCATTTCATCTGTGCCCTCTCCACACATCTCTTTTCAGTGGATCTTGGAGGATTTCTTGTTTCAGAAAGAAATCCACATCACAGAAAGAAAACAAAACAAAACGAAAAATAAAAACGGTCGGTGTTGTGTGCATAATTGAACCACTGCTGGTGGTGTTTGGAGAATACTTTTTGTACTGTCTGTGGATGCGATGCCTATGCCTCTGTCATTCCTTGCACACGTCGTTCAGGCAGCACCTTGTGTTTCAGGCCAGTCTGTGTGCCTTTAGTCTCAATTCCTTGTCCTTTCACACTGTCTCTCAGCTATGGGGCTGGCACAATGTGAGTGTGTGTGTGACTTTGTGCTATTCATGTTTTCAGAAGGGTATGGCAGATAAAATGTGACTTATATGAAATATAACAGACAATTACAAATGAAAAGAAGGGAAAGAAAAGAAACAAACAAATGCAACACCTTTTCCATTTTGTGGTTTTGTCAGACACTGTAGTGGATACCATGCATTTTTCATATTAATGTTAAAGTTAGTTACATTGAAGCTGGTTGTACCAGTGTGAGTTGTACCCAGAATAGAGACAAGCTATGAAGCTGTTGTATCAAAAGGGTTCTATCCAGAATGGACAACCACCCATACTGGCACAGCACAATGGCACCTAATGCTGTGCCATAATCCATGAATGTGATTTTTTTTTTCTTTTTGCATTGATATGATTTTTCCTCTTTTCCCCCTTATGGCAAAATGGCTCATACAGTCAGTGGTTCTTGTCTTATCTGCCTGCCGACAGTCAAGTCATTATGTCTGGAATTGTTTTTGTATATAAGTGTATACATTTGTGTTGCTTTTATCTGGTCAAGACAGGACAGTTTTTTCCCTGTTTGTGTTGTGACAGGTCGTAAATACTGTGTGATTGTTCCTGAATCCTTTTGTCCTCGCAGAATCCTTTCGTCCACTACAGAAGTCTACTTTCCTGAAGACCCTGAATTCCAACAGACAACTGATCATTTGGGGCATTTTGTGCCATATATACATTTCATGAACACTTTTGCAAATATATGACCTGGATCTGAACATTCCAATATTTTATCCTTTGGTGATTTCTGCACTTATATTTTTGTTTATATGTTTGTTTGTTTGTTTGTTTTCTGTTTATCTGTTGTAAATATTCTTAAAATCCTGCAACTTTGACTGAGATCTGAATTTCCATCACTTTACCATTTGGTAATGTCCTGGAAAACCCCAACACAACTCTGATTTAGATCTGAAAACTCAATAACTTTACCATTTGGTACTTTGCTGAAAACCTACAACTGACTGAAATGTGAAAGAAAATTTTGGCTTTTTGCTATTCAGCTTCTGAAGAAAACCTACAAACCCAAACTGTGGTTGAAAAATTCTTGCACTTTACCATTTGATGCCTTTCTTTAAACCTACAACTCTGCATTTGCAAAATTGTAAAAAAAAAAACTTTTTCAATCAGTAGTTTTCTGAAAATCTACTGCTCTTAGACTGAAAAATTCTAGTACTTGTCACATGTGCTAGTTTTTTTTTTTTTTTTAAACCTGTAGTTCTGTGATTTAAAAATTAGTGGCATTTATTGCCATTTGATAGTTTTCTGTAAACCTACAGTTCTGTGATAAAAAAAAAAAAAAAAAAATTAAAAAAAAAAAATTCTGGCATTTGCTGCTTGATAGTTTTCTGCAGAGTTTTGTGATTTAAAAAAGAAATTCTGGCATTTTGCTTTGATAGTTTTCTGCAAACCTACTTTGGCCCTGACTTTGAATTTTCCAACACACTGCAGTCAGAAAATTTGCTTCAGACCTACAACTCTCATCAAGATGTGATTGTCATGGCGCTTTGCAGTTTGTCATTTCCTGAAAAGGCATGAACCCTGGCTCAGATTTAGACTGTTCCCAGGGCTTGTCGTTTTGGTAAATTGCTAAAAACCAACAAACTGCCATTACATGTGTAACCTTGAGTCATGGTATGATCAGAAACCCCCCCCCCCCCCCCCCCCTCTTTCCTCCCAACCCCCTCCCTCCACCCTCTGCCTCGTCCATACTTCTCTCCCCTAATCGGTGCCTTACAGGGCTGAGCTCTCCTTCACGAGCAGGAGGTATGTGCAGTTCTTGAACTTAGTGATTCAGATCACCCATCAGATTGTCTAAAAGAGAAAGGATTGCTTTGTTGGGATGGGGCTGCTCTCTGATATGAACACAAACTGCATGGTGAACTCCACCCACTCACCTTTCCTCTTCTTTGGTTTCATATTTCATGCACTGGGATGACCTTTTCCTGGCCTAATGTTTTGTCTCGATTGTGTTTGTAACAAATACAGTCAAAGGTGATTAAAACTGTGAAACCTCCCGCAAAAAATGGTTAGAATGAAGGTGGGCTCCCTTGGAAGACTTGTTTTTCTGGAACATGTTGGGCTATACTGGATGGACCCAGGGGGGGAAAACCGTTTCTCCTGTTATAGGATGTGTGAAGGTTATCATGGAGGAGGTCCGCTGTATCAGTGACAAGGAAAGGTTGAAGTCGCTTGTTAAGATAACTCGGTTTCCTTACAGCTTGAACGGGTGACACAAAGAATGGAAGCAACAACAACAACAACAAAAATCAGTAATTTATCACTGAATTTCAACAACTCTTGTTATTTATGTACCAGTTTCAATTCAAACCAGTTTTTGACTGTGACAAGAGAACTTAAATTGATGGCTTTTACTTTTGAATAGCAAAAATACAAGTTTTTAATTTTTTTTTAATACTTTTAAATGTCTTTTTCTCTTATACCTGAAACTGTGTTTAAAATACTATGTTTGAACTCTTTTAAGCGTATGATTGAAGAAAAAACATTTCTCTGTGCCAAAGTGAAAGTGGTGCCTTGAAACATTCGGGGCCAAAATAAGCAAGCAGCGCAGTGTTTTTCTGCACTTTCCATTTTTCTTTTCAAAAAGAGATTCCCAAGCTGTTTTGCACATGCTTTTGTATTGTGATAAGCTGTCAGTTGACCAGCCACTGTTCTCAAAATTTATTTCATGAGCCAATGAATGCTGCTGGTCGCAGACACGTGACTATGCTCTGCAGGAGAATTCAGTAGCGGTGGAAAAAGTGAACAGGCCCAGTTCAGATATTTATCGAAGGGAGAAGTGTTGTTGCTAACCAGTTTATGTCAAAGCCATGTAACCTGCCGAGTGAGATGTAGAATGCTGAAGGGACAAGCACAGAAAATCAGACATTTGAATGTCACCGGTCATGTTTTTTTTGCCCACCATTTAAGCGGATGGTGGTGCAGAGAAATGAAGGCATTCAGCTGTTGGAATTTCATCATTCAACATGCCTAGAATGAAATGGCTCAGAAACACTCGTTGTTATGATTTTGTGTGGGTGTGTTGTAATGCGTGCTTCAGTCAGAGACTGTGGGCATGACATGGACCCAACATTTCCTTCTTCTTTATCCTTGCTGTAGTGCAGCCTCCAGATGGATTCTGCACTGGATTTTCACCAAACTGTCAGTTTAAAAAGACAACAGAAAAGAGGTGTGAAAAAATGCACAATTGCTGTTTGAGTGTCTGCTCGTTTTTATCTGTGACAATTTTCAAAAGAATGTTAGTAAGACACTGATGAAATTGTGAACAGGTTGAATGCTGTACTGCATGCATATGTGTATGTGTGTGTGTGTGTGTGTGTGTGTGTGTGTGTGTGTGTGTGTATGAGCGCTTGGTTGTACCAGTAATCTCTTATCAGTGTTTCTCTGACATAGCATTTTTAAAAAACAGTGTATGTTTCTTTATCATTGTCTGCCGTTTTTCCTGCCCTTATGGCCCAGTTCAGTGGCTTAGGGATGGAAAGTCAGTGTACGTTTTGGTCTTATTTATAGCGTGCAGCTTTTTTTTTTTTTTTTTTTTTTTTTCCTGTTCAAGCTATCATGTCCTTTATGAAGCGAGACTTGACACAGTGTCCTCGTTGGGCATCAGCTGTTCATTCTGCAGGTTCCCTTGGCCCAAATGGCTCTTCACTTCAGTTGTCAGTGATTTTTCAGGCTTTTTATCCTTGGGAGGGTTATTCAAAACAAAAAATGTCTGGAGCTCTGTCAGTGGCAGTAGTTGTATATGTTTCTTGTCAGAACATTATTTTTTTGTTCTAAGATTTGAACACGGATGTGTGTGTGTGTGTGTGTGTGTGTGTGTGTGTGTGTGTGTGTGTGTGTGTGCATGAGTGTGTGTGTGTGTGTGTGTGTGTGTGTGTGTGTGTGTGTGTGTGTGTGTGTGTGTGTGTGTGTTGTATTTGGACAGCCCTGAAACAGCCCCTATTGGGCATGCATATTAGTGAAATAAATTGAATGTGTGTGTGGGTGAGTGGGTAGTAGTATCAGTGGTATGAACCATAATACAGTATAGACTGACATGAATTAAAAAAGGTATGGTATGGCAGTGTTGGTTTGACTGTATCAGTATACTGATGGTGAACCTGGGTGTGAACTGAGAAAGAGAGAGAGAGAGAGTGTTACAAGCAAAATGGTGAACAAATTGGAGGCAGTAGCTGGGATGGGGAATGGGAAGGATCGGGCAGGTAGACAGTTTTTCCTGGAGACAGTGATCTTGGTGAAGGGTGATGCCATTTAAGTTTTGTGCATTTGTTCACTGTACATTGTTGATGTTTATCAAAGATAAAGAGTTTTATTTACGGAAATTGGGTTAATGCTGTTTTATTCTGCACAACTGTCAATTTAAAAGATAACATTTACATAACAAGACAGCAGCAGTTGTTGGTTCATATTATTTTTTCCATTTTCCTTTCTAATCTTTTCTTTCTCAGAAATACTTTTGTGGTTAAATAGTGCCAAGAGCAGCATAGTGACAACACTGCTGAAACGATAGCATGCAGGGATAGGGAGACATTATGCTATGTCTGTACTTGGCTAACAAGACAGCTGCACCCAGTGAAAACTGATAAATTACTGGGTTTAAGTGGTCACCAGAGGATTCCATTTTTCTAATATGAGCATTCACACACACACACACAGAGGCATCACAATGTCTCCACACACCTGCATTTATTTGTTTTCACTGACCATTGACTGAGATTGTGTGGTTTGACCAGCAGTTTGACCAGCAAACTAGCAATAGATAGACGAAGAGTAGAGCAAAATGCGGGTTAATCGATGAAATACTGGTAAAAAAAAAACTGGTACAAATTTCCACACCAGTACTCACCTCTAGTGGGGTTAATGTGTTTGTGTAGGCAGAACACAATTTCAGATACTTTGATGCCTGTTTACTGATGCTTCTTGTGTTAAGTGTCTCTGTGTTGTGCAAAGCCAAAATGGCCTGTTTACTGATGCTTCTGGTTTTAAGTGTCTCTCTGTGTTGTGTGAAGCCAAAGTGGCAATCTGTCTGTATTTGTGAATGAGTCATGTGACACCAGTGCCTGATCTTTGAACATCTTCTCGTGTTCCTCGTGGTGTTCAGTCTTCTTTTGACTGGAATAAACCAGAACATTGGTTGTCCTCTCGCAAGAGTTTTCTTGTCTCCTTATTTGTATGCATGATGATATTTGGGTGGCACGGAGGGGGTGGGGGGGGGGGGGGGGGGGGGGGGGGGGGGGGGGGGGCAAATTGTTAAAGCAGTTGTCTGCACAGTTGACAGTCATCTGTTTGAATCGCGTGTATGTTCACATTTTTTCGGCTTTGTCCGGCCAGCAGTAAGATGGTGCTTGATTCCGTTCAGAGATGGTCAAAATACCTTGTCTCACTCAATAAACTTCTCGACATTGTCCAGGCCTTAGGTATCGACATGATGAACTACAGCACACAGAATGGAAATCATAAAAGGAAAGATGCACCTGATGATACTGAAACTGGATTTTGACAAAGTGAAAATGGCATTGCTTTTTGCTGTGTGCAAGCCAATTGGTTGTCCGTCCGTTGTTTATGCAAGGAAAGCTTCACAAAGCTGAAGGTCTCTTGAAAGAATCATGTTGTAAGCAGTTTGCCAACTGTAAGTGGTGACTCCACTCAAAAGACGAGTTTTCATGTTTTTTATGGGCCCGATTTCCTCTCTCAGCCTGAATTGTGGCACCCCTACTTTATCTCACAAAGTGGATTTTTCTGCAGAATCAAGGGAAACTAATCTATTGTTGCGGATTCTTTGATGGCAGACTACTCACTGGATCCTGGTTTATGAATGATTGTCTACCCTGATGGACCAGCTCTTGTACCTCCATTTCAGGTTTAATGGAAGAGGATGGGGGGGGAGGGGGGAAAATGCACCAGTTGAGACTGGAGCTACATTTTAGTCACACACACACACACACACACACACACACACACACACTCTCTCTCTCTCTCTCTCTCTCTCTCTCTCTCTCTCTCTCTCACACACACACACACACACACACACACACACAGAGCGCCAAACCAAAAAGGAATTTTGACAAACTTTTTTAGTTTGTAAGCTGGACTGTTGCTCTGTATAGACTTTGAAAAAGCCTTCGACTCACTCGATGGGGGATTTTATGTTGAATGTTGTAAGGGCTTTCGGGTTTGGTGAAAGTATATGTCACTGGATAGAAACATTCTATAAGGATATTAAATCAACTGTTATTGTAAATGGCCAGGCTGCTCAGTGGTTTAAAGTAGTAGAAAGAGGATGTAGACAGGGAGACCCTATATCTCCTTACTTATTCATCATATGCGCAGAAATTTTAGCCGTAATGATAAGGAAGAAAGAAAAGAAGATAAAAGGCATAAAAAATAAATGATGTAGAACACAAAATATCACAGTTCGCTGATGACACTCAATTAGTAAACAATGGCGACAAAAATTCTTTTGAACAGTCTATTAATATACTTACCACGTTTGGAAGAGTTTCAGGACTCCTCATGAACAGCGAAAAAAACACAAGCAATATGGCTAGGATGTTATAAAAACTCCAAGAAAAAGTATTGTCCTCATCTAAAAATCATATGGAACCCTTCTCAATTCAAAATACTCGGTGTTTGGTTTACTCAAGACTTGAAAGAATGTGAAAACATGAATTATGACAATAAATTTGCAGAAGTTAAAACATTATTCAAAATTTGGTCTCAAAGAAGTATAACACCAGTCGGAAGAGTTGCTGTTTCTCAAATCCCTCATTCTGTCTGTCAGCTCATACACCTCTGGATTTTGTTACCCAACCCACCTGACCTCTTAATTAAAAAACTTCAAAAGATGTGTTTTAGCTTTGTGTGGAATGGTAAACAAGATAGAATAAGCAGGAAAACAACAATTAAAACTATAAAGCAAGGTGGCTTAAATATACCTGACATCAAAAAATATATTAATGCTTTGAAACTTTTATGGAAAAAAAAACTTAAAATCACAAATCACAAATGGAAAAGCATTGTTACGAAAATGTATCCATTCAGCGAAAAAATTGAAAATTATGGACCAGCATTTGGTACAGGATACATGAGCTCTAATTTGTTCTGGAGACACACCTTTATAGCCTATAGGGAATTCTGTCTTTGCGTGACACCACA
The DNA here is from genome assembly GCA_016801955.1 of Conus betulinus. Classification (NCBI taxonomy): domain Eukaryota; kingdom Metazoa; phylum Mollusca; class Gastropoda; order Neogastropoda; family Conidae; genus Conus; species Conus betulinus. The sequence goes on from JADBJO010013836.1 coordinate 49,586, forward strand.
AACATTAAATGAACTTCTAGCTGAACCTGTTTTTTTTATAACGACAAGATAAAAACAGGAAATGACATAATTAAACAAAAGAAATTAATTGAGAAAGGAAAGTATGCAATAAAAACATTTTTCTGAAGGAAAATGGACAATTTATGAACTTTGAAGAATTCAAGGCTAATGATAACTATACCATAAAATTTTGTCACATACTGTGGATGGATTTCCTCAATGAAAGAATTCATAAGAAAACTGGAATAAAAAAACGTGATAATGATAATAATGCAAACACAATTCAGAACATGCCGAGGGCTTTTACTATTATTATGAAAGAAGGAAAAGGAGCTAAACGATACTATGAAATTTTTACTCAAGATGAGCGTAAGCCAAACTGCTGCTCTCAATGGCTACAAAAACTTAATTCTGAAATTTCTTGGAATAAGGTATTTACCCATGTCCACAAAATTAAAGATGTAAAATTGAAATGGCTTCAAATTAGAATTATTCATAGAATTATTGGCACAAATATTGTTTTAAATTTAAATGCCATGGGGCCTGAAAAACACGACGAAACTGCACATTCTGCAATGAAGAGAGAGATACAGTCCAACACTTTTTATGGATGTGCAATTACGTTCAAACCTTTTGGAAAGAGGTTGAACATTTATTTAACGAAAAATGCCGAAACTCGTTTACCATTAAAATCACACGCGATATTGTTATCTTTGGAGTCGACAAACACATGCAAACAGAGACAATTTTTGACTTTATTATTATGGTTGCTAAATCTTATATTTACAAGTGTAAGATCGAAAGACGTAGGCCAAATGCTTCAGTTTTTCAGAGCCAGCTGAGCTGCAGATTCAAAATCGAACTCTATAATGCTAGAGTCAACAATGATCAAAACAGGTTTGATGCTCTATGGTACAATTACATGCCGATGATTTTTTACACAAATACTTAAAAAATATTATCCGTATGCTCTTGCTATACTGTGGAAAGTGTATATGTCAAATGTGTATGATATGTATATACTTGAG
>JADBJO010013837.1:5000-10000 GCA_016801955.1 Conus betulinus
TTTGGTTCAGTCGGGGTCACCGGTATCGGCGAGTCCATGGGGCTGCTTTGGACAGTGGTGGGCGCCTCCGAAGGGAGAGCTCACTGTCGCAGGCTTTCGCGACTAAGCGGCTATTTTCGTCAGTAGGGGGCTCAGTAGGTGGTGTCCTCCACATATTAGATCAGAACAGGAAACACTGAACACCACTAAAATGACTTGGCAGCAGTGCAGTGTCTCCTCCGGTGGGCTGCCTCTTGACGACTTGACAGTGACAGCTCCCTTCGGATTGCTGGTCCGAAGCTGAGGCGGGTAGGGCCAAGCTGCGGCTGCGGACGGGAGGTTGGAATGAGCGGCGTGGGTGCAATGCCACTGATGTGGCACAGAAGATGGGACAGAAAAAAGGTTCTGTGTGGTCGGTTTGGCCTTGAACGATTAGAGCACAAACTTCAGTTCATGGAGATGGTCGTTGGAAAGACGTAGTGATGGTTTTCAGAGAGGGGACGTTATGTTCCTACTGGCTCCGTGACTACACATTCTATTGTCAGTAGGGACAGGCTGAAACAGAAATGAAAGTTTTTTGCCGGTAAAGTCTGTGGCTCGCTCTGAAGGAGATAAATGCACTGACAAAATAAAAGCTATTGAAATGAACAAGTAGCACTACTTTACGTTTTCAAACACCTTAATATATGCGTACAAATCAAAACCATTTGGAAAAGAATCTGCAATTCCTGACCCTCAAGACCTCATTGTGTCAAACCGAGGATTTTTATTTTTCATTTTAGACGGCAGTCTGTCCAAAGTAATATTCAAAATTTCAACCAGTATGTAAAACATCGCACACATGTGAATGTTCATAGACATGGTCGCTATCTGTATCTCATCAGTATGACCGTTGGACACTGCCACGCCCAGGCAATGCTTTAGAGCAACATTTTTCCCCCTGTGTGCACAGCAATCACAGAGCACACAGGCACACACACGCGCACACGCGCTTCGGTCATATAGTCCTAAAGACGATTGATGACCGGAACGTTGTAGATTTTTTTTTTCTATTTTAAAATGTTCTGTGCATCCTCAGAGACATTTTGCCATACATTTATTGTTTTACATGCGTGAGGACATCAACCCTCCGGCGTCGGACGGATTGGCTGCAAACAATATGATCTTAAAGTTAATGCATTATGTTGTGTGTGTGTGTGTGTGTGTGTGTGTGTGTGTGTGTGTGTGTGTGTGTGTGTGTGTGTGCGTGTACTCAAGCGCGCGCGTGGGCATGCGGGATATGTGTCTAATATTATATGAGTGCCTCTAATATGGGTTAAGCCTGGAATTCAACATTGTGTAAATGAACCTTAATCAGAAAGATGGTCTTTGAAATACGCATTGATTTCATCTGGGTCGAGCAAACAAACATCCACACGTTGCCATACACGTGCAAAAAGGCGAGAAAGACTGTTGAATGCAGGCACATGAGTGGTGTGGGTGAACCGGTCAGTTTTGGGTATTACGTAGTGGGCTTCAGTTTCAAACATCAGACATAGTTGAAGGGAAATGGGAGAGATAAGCCAACAGTGGATCAGTCTCTTGGTCGGTTTCTCTTGATCAGGGGTCCCTCACGTCACTTCGTCCTGACGTGGCTGTATACGTTTTCCTCAGTGAATATCACCACTCCACTGAATAATGCGTCAGATTCTGCTCAGCTTTTGAGGACAGAATCTGTACCAATAACACACACCGTCGTCAGCTGTTGAAGACAGATGATATGTTACTAACGAATCGTGATCAGCTTTGGAGAACAGAAGTTGCGCCAGCGAAAAGTCGTGAATTTTTTTTTTTTTTAAGACAAAAGGTACGCACCAGTCAATCATGGTCAGTTTGTGATGAAAAAAAAATATATGCAACAATCAGTTGTGGACAGCTTTGTACAAAAACAAATATATGCAACAATCAGTTGTGGACAGTTTCGTACAAATAAAAATGTATGCAACAATCAGTTGTGGCAGCTTCGTAGAAACAAGTTATGCCTATAATAGGTTTCTGCCAGCCTTTGAGACAAAAAAGAAACGCTAGTAACACCGTTGACCAAATATTGTGCTACTGACGTCTTATCTCCCTATGTATGCTATAAGACCACGCTAAAGCGGTAGCCCTGAGCCATGCGGCTTCAATACTGGCGCAGCTAACCCTCTTAGCACAGGCAAAAATTCGAACCAGTGGACGTGTCTAAATTCAGAGACGAAGAGAGTGAGGACAAGTATGTTCGTCTTTCCCTAGAGAACCGCGGCCAGTCTTGAAGGCACGCACCACTTCCTGTTGATTTGATTGGCTTTTCTGACTGCCACTTGCCTGTCGTTGGTTGTCTTTTCTCCACACTTTGCAGCTGTTTTGAGTTTGATACACCAACGGTGGATCGCGCGAAGGTAAGGACTAGGCGCAGGAAATGGACAGATGTCACTGAACAGCGCCTAACATCTTGTTCTGGTTACATCTGGTGGAGAGGGGGAAAACATGGTCCGCGCGGTACTCGATCTGCAGACCGGAATGGTCTCGCCTCCTAGACATGTGGGTTATCAGCTGAGCCACCTTTCAACCCCACTGTCCGCTATACCTGTGACCCAATATTGTACCACTGACCGTCCACCTAATGAAATCGGTCTTGTAAACAATGTGTATGTGTGTGTGTGTGTGTGTGTGTGTGTGTGTGTGTGTGTGTGTGTGTGTGTGTTTGAGTGCGTGCGTGCGAGCGTGTGTGTGTGTGTGTGTGTGTGTGTGTGTGTGTGTGTGTGTGTGTGTGTGTGTGTGTGTGTGTGTGTGTGTGACAGAGACAGAGAGAGAGCGACAGACAGAGAGAGACAGACAGACAGAGCGAATGCCAGTGTGTGTGTGTGTGTGTGTGTGTGTGTGTGTGTGTGTGTGTGTGTGTGTGTGTGTGTGTGTGTGAAATGTAGTATTACGTCATAACATCTTGAAAATGAACGCTTTTTCGATATGGATCGCAAAGTGCTTTTCTCAGGTCAAACACCATATACTAAATTCAGAAAAAAAAAACAATCAAAAAACCACGGTCAAAACTTGCCATCTATGAAATTAGTCGTGGCTGTGATTTTAGATTATCCTTAACATTACGACTGCTTTGTTTTCTTAGTTTCAATTGCCGTTTAATTTTGTTTGATTATGGTCACAAATATCATGGGTAAGATAGCTGATAATCATTAGTTACAGATTATAGATGATATTTTTTTTTTGGCTTTTCCATTTATAGTATCCCGTATCCCCCCCCCCCCCTTTTCTTTTTTGCTTTTGTTTCAGCATTACATTCAATACTGATGTATGCCTACTCCAGCATTACACTCAATACTGACCTCTACCTACTCCAGCGAGCTAAACGCAGCGCGATGTTGTAGATAAGAAGCACCACTTACATGCACCGCGCTAGTGTATTGATTGTATTACACCAGCGTTTACTATCAAATGTATCGAATGAAAGTGGCATCGTCACTGTAAAGGAAAAAAACAAACAGACCAAACTTCAGTGTTAGCCATGTGTCCACGTCTAACGAAAATGGTGTTGTAAGCTGTGCCGTTGACCTCACGACTAACAACACCTTTGATCAGAAAGGTCAAGTAAACAACTTCGATCCATTTCGGGTTAAGGTCCACACCCATTGCAGATGATACGACAGAGGGGAATAACGACCCTAGAAAAGTAAGGACCATGTCATGGATCTACTTGGAACCACACTGACACAACCAGAAAGGCAGCACTTTAAACGGACAGAAAACAGGGCAGTTTTTAGGATGGGCACAGACAGGAGTTGAACCCTCAACGGCTCAGCCATGGAGTCAACATGAGAGAGCATTCCACGTCTCCCTCTTCTCCTCCCACTCCACACCTCCACATCCCCTGACACCCCCCTCCCACCCCACACCTCCACATCCCCTGACACCCCCTCCCACTCCACACCTCCACATCCCCTGACACCCCCTCCACCCCACACCTCCACATCCCCTGACACCCTCTGCCATTCCACACCTCCACATCCCCTGACACCCCCTTCCACTCCACACCTCCACATCCCCTGACACCCCCCTCCCACCCCACACCTCCACATCCCCTGACACCCCCTCCCACTCCACACCTCCACATCCCCTGACACCCCCTCCCACCCCACACCTCCACATCCCCTGACACCCTCTGCCATTCCACACCTCCACATCCCCTGACACCCCCTTCCACTCCACACCTCCACATCCCCTGACACCCCCTCCCCCTCCACACCTCCACATCCCCTGACACCCCCTCCCACCCCACAGCTCCACATCCCCTGACACCCCCTCCCCCCCACCCCACACCTCCACATCCCCTGACACCCTCTGCCATTCCACACCTCCACATCCCCTGACACCCCCTCCCCCCCCACACCTCCACATCCCCTGACACCCTCTGCCATTCCACACCTCCACATCCCCTGACACCCCCCCTCCCCCCCCCACACCTCCCACATCCCCTGACACCCCCTGCCATTCCACACCTCCACATCCCCTGACACCCCCTGCCATTCCACACCTCCACATCCCCTGACACCCCCTCCCACCCCACACCTCCACATCCCCTGACACCCTCTGCCATTCCACCCACACCTCCACATCCCCTGACACCCTCTGCCATTCCACACCTCCACATCCCCTGACACCCCCCCCCCACCCCACACCCTCCACATCCCCTGACACCCTCTGCCATTCCACACCTCCACATCCCCTGACACCCCCTTCCACTCCACACCTCCACATCCCCTGACACCCTCTGCCATTCCACACCTCCACATCCCCTGACACACCCCCTTCCACTCCACACCTCCACATCCCCTGACACCCTCTGCCATTCCACACCTCCACATCCCCTGACACCCCCTTCCACTCCACACCTCCACATCCCCTGACACCCTCTGCCCATTCCACACCTCCACATCCCCTGACACCCTCTGCCATTCCACACCTCCACATCCCCTGACACCCCCTTCCAC
>JADBJO010013837.1:17500-21056 GCA_016801955.1 Conus betulinus
TCCCTTTACCCACGAAAGAGGAAAAATAAAAGAAAAAAGGAGAAATTTTAGACATTTATCCAAAATAGCTTCTCGCCCAAAAAAGACACTTAAAGAAATGTATCCAAAACAGCATTTCGCAAAAGAAAGTCACTCTAGAAATTTATCCAGAACAACATTTCGCAAAAAAAAAAAAAGACACTCTAAAAATTCATCCAAAACAGCATATCGCTAAAAAAAAAAAAAAAGTCACTCTAGAAATTTTCCCAGAACATTTCGCAAAAAAAAAAGACACTCTAGAAATTCATCCAAAACAGCATATCGCAAAAAAAAAAAAAAAAAAAAAAAAAGAAAAAAAAGATGACTTAGAAATTTATCCAAAACATCCTCTCGCCATTGGGAACAAGAAGCGATGAACACGGATGCGAACAGAATGATATGGAGTTGTCTGCCAACACAGCAGTGAGTGAGGCAGTGAATGGAGACGATAAATCAGCCCTTTGCATCACACGTGATAACCGTCTCCTCGAGTCCTCTGTCCCCTCCTCCCCCCATCACCCATCGCTCTACCCTACTTGGCTCACAAGTGCCATCAGAATCGCACCAGTTCACTTATGTGCGGGCAGTGAAGAGATCGTCAATCCACGCAGAAAACAGCTTGCTAGTAGTGCCAAAGCCGTCGCTGATTGGACCAGGCAGTAAATAACGTCAACACAAATTATATGCGTACTGCTTACTACGTACCACCACTGCCACTCAGTCCTGATGTCCCTACCCTCTTACACAACTTTCCTGCAATGACAGAGAGAGAGAGAGAGAGAGAGAGAGAGAGAGAGAGAGAGAGGGTGGGGGTAGGGGGTGGGGGGCAGGAGGTAGAAGAGACACGAAGAAGAAGAGACGTATGCTCTCTCTCTCTCTCTCTCTCTCTCTCCTCTCCTCTCTCTCTCTCTCTCCTCTCTCTCTCTCTCTCTCTGTGTACTCAAGTCAAAATTGTTTTTTTGAGATGTTGCATTGAGTAAACAGTAATTGCCTTTTTTTTTCCCACTGTAACCCTCCGATTTGTAAGCAGCGCCGATTTGTAAGCGCTTACAAATCGGCGCACATTGCATGACTTGTAACACCGCCGATTTGTAAGCAGCGCCGATTTGTAGAGCACTTACAAATCACTTACAAATCGGCGCTGCTTACAAACCGGCGGGTTACACCCACGTCAAACTAACTGCAAAAGCAAACCGAGATTAAAAATTTATGAAATGCATGAAAATCAAAAGGAAAATGTAAACACAACAGAAATAAAGAATGGAAGAAGTAAACAGTATGCATAATGAAACGGAATCTGTAGATATTACCTTCTCTCAGTATAGGCACTCATGCTTACACATGAAGCAGCACATAGCTCGCCACATACAAGATAAGTATCAATGAAAAAAAATCTGCATAACATTGTTTGAAATAAATAAACAGGAAAATGAAGAGAAGAGACAACTTATATCAAACTTGAAAAATAAATAGATAAATACATGTATGGATACACAGTTAAATAAGAAACGATGTTTTAAAGGAATAAGTAAATTAATAAGAAAAAAAAAGGAGAAAAATAGGAAAAGATCAAGAAAAGCAACGGTGACGTAAGATTTATATTCCGCATATGCTGTTTTATTTTCCAGATGATTTTCCTATTTTTTTTCTTAAACTGGTATTTGCTGTTTATCTTTTTATATTTTTCAGCGTTGTAGATAAGCTATTCCACAGGCTACCACCAAGTAAAAAAAAAAAAAAACCAACTGGATTTGTATAGACTGTGTCATGTTTAGGAGCAGTATTATGTGATTATGTGGTGGTTGGTTTTGAATGTGTCATTCAGCATTTTAGGAGCATTTCCTTTCATAACACACTACATGCATACTAACTTACCGAAGATGAGTCTGCGGTGCACAGTTGAAATATAGAGTAGCTTTTAGTTTCAGTGGCGAGGAAGCTGGATTTCAGCAATACTAATCTTATTACCTTTTTATACATTCGGTGGATCAGTCTTAAGTTGGTGTCAGAACAGCTGAGGTTGAAGCATTATCAATTATATACCTAGATCATGAACACTAAAGAAACATTTGCGGTGATGTACATTAAGAAGCTTTTGATTTCATTTTTAAATGTAATTTATAGCGCACCGCCAAAAACAAAAAAACAAAACAAAACAAAGCAAAAAAAAAAAAAAAAAAAAAAAAAGAAGAAGAAGAAGAAGAAGAAGAAGAAGAAAAAGAAAGAAAACGTAGACAAACGAATAAGAAGACAAGTTCAGATAAGTGAATCGTTTTGCTCGAGTCAATAATGACACCATTGATATGTGTGTGTGTGTGTGTGTGTGTGTGTGTGTGTGTGTCGTGTGTGTGTGTGTGTGTGTGTGTGTGTGTGTGTGTGTGTGTGTGAGAGAGAGAGTAATCATGAAATGAAAGTTTTGCAAGGACGAAAAATGAATACATTTAACTTTGTAGCAATCGAGGTCTTTAGTTCTTCTGCTCTCACTCCCTACCCATTCCCTGTCTGACCCATCTCACACTCTTCCAACCACCACCCACACCCCTGACTATTTCCATCACAAACTGTTCCAACCGCCACCCCACACCCTGACTATTTCCATCACAAACTGTTCCAACCATCACCCACACCCCTATTTTCCATCACAAAAACTGTTCCAAACCGCCACCCACACCCCTGACTATTTCCATCACACAACTGTTTCCAACCGCCACCCACACCCCTGACTATTTCCATCACAAACTGTACCAACCGCCACCCACCCACCACCCCTGACTATTTCCATCACAAACTCATTGTAACCAATAAGAACTTTCTTTGAGATTGTTCTGAAAATTTTCCAGAGAAACGAAAGGAGAGAAATAGTCGACATTTCGGTCGTCGACCATCTTCTTTGGGTCAACAGTCCCGTCGACGATCTCTGGCCGTTTGTTTTGTTTGTTGTTGTTGTTGCTGTATTTTCTTTTGGTTTTATGTAATGTAAAACCTTCAAACTCCCTCAAAGAAAGTTCTTGTTTTGTGAAAAAGATGATTAGCAATGAAGAATAATTTTCATTTTAACCAAATCTGGCGTTTCAAGAGCCCACAGCTGATCATGATTCATCGCATTTGAAATCTTTTCTGGCTTAAGAAAGTCACCGTATCTCCCCTCTGCAGCCAGTCCAACAACACCTTGATTGTTATCACAGCGGATGTGGTGCGTGTATCCTTTCTTTCACGTTTATGATATGTTTGTACTAAACGACCAACACGACTGAGTTATGTAATCATATCAGTAAAGCTCTAAGGCTGTAGTTCGTTTATAGCTCTAAAGCCCTCGCTGAGTAATGTTACGAAATATTTTGAGAAGGGAGAGGAGCTCGGGCGGAGGGAGAGGCCATTGAAGTTCTCCGCGCATGTGTCCACGTTAAAGGCTGACTGATCCAGGGGTAACCCTGGGCAGATTGGGATAGCGATGAAAATGAGTGTTTCATGAGGGAATTAAATGAGCAGGTGTAACCGATACGTGCTAGCCTTTTCTATTGAGGGGTTTTTTGTGGTG
>JADBJO010013837.1:22204-42204 GCA_016801955.1 Conus betulinus
CCTCGGCTGGGTGCCACTGCCCCCCCCCCCCCCCCGACCCCACCCCCCCGCCCGCCGCCCTCTTTCAGCGCTCCAAAGTTTTTTGCCAAGGTCCATTACTCTGCAGACAATTTAGTGTTGCCTGCGCTTGTTTTTTTTTATCCTTTCCCACCCCCCTATTTAAATTGTTCGTCTTTGTAGTTTTGTCTGACTTTATTTCAAAGGGAAAAAGGCTGTCCAGTGCCTGGACTAAAAAGGGACTCTGTGTTGGTTTCCTTAGGGGACAAAAACTACCCGCCCGTTTGACCTGGTTTGTTGTTGACGGTGCCTCTGCCCTCAGGTCCGTTCCAATTGCGCTTTTGGATGAAAGCGAGGGGAGTGGTAGTGGTGCTGTCGGTCGGGGGTATTCGTCTGTGGAGCTCTCCCTGGCATACTGGGGGTGGATCCGGACGGAGCGCAAAGAATGCCCCCTACATGGTAGACTCAGTGCAGACTATCGGGAGGGTGTTCCGGCCAACTGGAGGCAGCAATACAAATATATCTGCTTTTTAAAAGGGATTGCCGATGCTTACATTATGCAGCCAGTGAAGAGTTTTCATATCTATATAATTTCATGTTCCGTCTTAATTTTCAATTTTCTCTTTTACCCATCTTTAACCTCCTGCCCCCCTCCCCCCCCCCCCCCCCCTCCCCCCTTTTAAGTCCAAGTGTTTGCCCAGTCATTACTCTGAAGACAATTCGTTGTTGGCCTGCACTTGTGTTTTTCCCCCCACTATAGATTGTTCGTCTTTTGCATTTGTCTGACTTTATTCAAGTTTTAAAAGGCTGTGCCAGTCTTGACTAAAAGTTACTCTGTGTTAGGTTTCCTTATCGGGAGCAAAAACTACCCCCTTGTTTACTGTTTTGTTGTTTACTGTTCCCTGCCTCATTTCATTTCCAATTTTGCCATTTAATTCTGGATCTTTGTCAAAGCTTCATGTTCTACTGTGTGTCGCACTTTTATTTTTATTTTGCAGCGTTGTTCAGTCTCCATCATAGCCACCTTGTGAATCACGCGACGTTTTTTTTTTTCCATGACCGTTTGGATATCTCAGTCAGAATCATCTCTCTTTTTGATCCTCGATCTTTGCTCTGTTCTTTAAGAGACCAGTCCTACATTTCAGAGCCTTTTTCATAATCGATGATCTCGTTCGCCACGTCAACATTACAGCGAGACCGTTTTCGGTTTTTTTTTTTTTCTTCTCTCTAACTGCCGATAAATTGGAGGTCGTTGTTGCTGTTTTGTTCTCTGTTCATCCCATTTTGCCATCGAGACGGAAACAGATTCATGTCTTGAACATCATTCCCACAGAGGGTCGTCTTCTTCAACATGTGACACTTTAGTGTGTGTTGTTCTGCCATATGTGTAGTAGTACATGACTGCTTGTGCAGTTTTTGTTTCTTTTCTGATCAAACAAATCGCGAACACTACCTGCTTTACGCTGACAACACTGACTGCGTGTTTCAAACTTTGTATTGCGCGCTTGATTTTACCTTTGAAATTATTTGGATGGCATCAATCTTCAGTTGTGAATAGAGGCGAGAGATGTATGCCATGTTGCAGGTGGGGCTGCTGCTCACTCCACATCTATGCCAAATGCTTTTCTTTTGTAGTTCATCGCCTCATTACATTTTCGTCTCTGAGAGCTAATATGGCGCACCACAGTATCAGAACAGTACGTTTTGAGACAGATTAAAGCTCTTCCTTTTTAATCAGCGAGTAGTTTTGACAGCAGCCCTCACCGCTTCGTGCACCCATGAAGTAAACGAAAGAGATCTGAAACGCTACATCCTATAGCTCTTCAACAACACCATCCAAAGAAATTTTGTGGATTGTCTCAAGTTTAAATCTTGACCAATACCATGTGAACCGCTAGGCGGTGAACGTAAGGGAGTAAGGGAATCCATACTTTACAGCCTTCTGGGTTGGAAGAAGTGAGTAATCGCTGCATGGGGCGCTATTTACGTCGCACAGAGCTATGTGCAGAAAATCAAAGGGGCGGGAAGAAGCGGGTAGGGGGAAAGAGGATTGAGAAAAGGGCCAGAGGAATGAAAGGGAATGGAGAAGGGGGAGGAGCCTAGGGGAAACGGGTGGGGGGGGGGGGGGGGGGGGGCAGAGGAATAGTAGTAAGGCGAAATGGAGAGTACTTGGTGGAAGAGTGTGGGTAGGAGGGGATAAAAGGGCCAGAGGAGGAAAGGGAATGGAGACAGGGGGAGAAGAAGAGGAAACGGGTTAGCAGACGGAGCGGTGGGGGGGGGGTTTGTGGGCATAGGAAGAGGAGTGAGGGCTAAATGGAGAGGACCTTGGTGAAAGAGGTGGAGACTGAGTGGATGTGGACACCGTTAGAAAGGGGGGGGAAAAGGACAACCATAACGGTGTAGCTCGGAGGGCTTACGGAGGCCGTTGAAAGAAAGTTGTTAGCAGAGGGGTTTGGATGTTGTTGGGGGGGTTGCTAGTGCAGCATACGACCTCAAATTAATTAATCCCCAATTGAAAACTCATGTTGTAAAGATTTTGCTTTTTCCAGTTGTTGTGACAGAAACCCCTTTGGTCGTTGAATTTAAAAACAACGTTTCTTTTCACCGCTTCATTTGTGCTTATTGTGCTATTAACAAATTAAATTAATGTACCCATTCAGTTTGGCAAAACCAACAATAGCATTCCCAATGGTGTGTTCGAGTTTTGTTTCAATTGTTCCAGATTCCTAAGGACCGTTGCGTTGGTGTCTGACCCTATACTGGATATAAATATCTTCACTGTAATTCTACAAACAGGTTTTCTGCACTTTTTAGTATGCAGGTGAATATGTGTTGTCTGTGTCTTCCAGTTTTTCTGAATACATTTGGCTTTGAATTTGCCCGCCCCCCCTCTCCCTGTCCCTGCCTGTAGCTCTCAGCATCCCTTGCTCCCGCCACCGGCCCACTACTGAGATTCCCTTCTCTCAGCCAACAAATCGTGTGTGCGATTCTTTTCGAAACGGTTTGACAGGAGTTTGCGTTAAAGTCTTAACATTAAAACCAGCAAACACGCACCGCTGCCTTTGTGTGAAGCAGGCTAGTGTTTCATGTGGTATTCGCCTGTGGATGTATTTGACCATTTCTTCACCTTCATCTCTTCCCCCAGGTGCCTTAGTCAATATTCCCGTTGAAGGTTTAATTTTCTTAACAACATAAAGGATTTTGGTGATTTTCTCATACTTTTAAAAGCGTGGTATCATCATCATCATCATCAATCATCAGCAGCAGCAGCAGCAGCAGCAGCAGCAGCAGCAGCACAGCATTACAACAAGCAGCATTCAATACTCTTCAACCCTTTACTTTCATTACCGTTGACATTCATACATTCACACATGTGTACAAAAATGGTTCACTTTTTAGAAAGTAGATTCTCACTTTTCAACCTGTGTTCGGGACACACAATTCTTTCGCAAGGTGTTCAGTTTCACCACACCAGAAACAAATGTACAGTTGCGGTCCAATTTTGATTTCTCTTTATGTCCTCTAGTCCTGTTTTCCGTCAAGCGGTTACAAATAGTAGCAGCAAGCTCTCACCTACATCACCTTCGCTCCAAGTTAGGACATCAATTATCACTTTGACGTGTGAAGCTGCAGTCTCATATGTGTGTCCAGTTTCAAGCAGTTACTTTGCTGTAATGTGGACTCTTTCTCTGCTTGAGGGCGTTTTTGCTTTCAATAGACTGCCTACTATCTTGTCGACAATCAATCTCTAATAAGTGGATTTGCTGAGATCCAAACGCTGCAAGTTACTGCTGGTTGGATTTAGCATATCATGAACAGCAGAGTCGTTTCCCTTTCCTTTGTGTCATCGGACAAAGCAGATGACTCTCAGATATCTTATTCTTTTGTGCGGGCGGAAGAAGTTTATTAAGAGCAATTAATGCATGTACGCATATTTCTCCATCATCTAGGGTGTTGATCTGTCACATTTGAAATCCAGCACAACGAAGTTGCCAGGGAAAGTTTCTGTCGTCTGTAACATCTCATTTGTCAGCCACGTAAATTTGAAACGTTCTTTTCCACACTGACCACCAGGTAGTGACATTTCATCAATCGTAAATCGCAATGAAAAATCGCAAACACAAGGCATGTTGGACAGCCTTGCCACTTCAAGTCAAACAAGACTTCTAGCACAATGTCAACAGAGAGTCAAGTGGCAGAATGGAACCCCAGTTCTAGCCACAGCAACGAATCAGTACACTTCGTTTTCAACAACGAGTAAAAGAAAGAGAGAACAATATCCGATTCAGTCCTAAAGGTTCTGTTATGGCCAGACTGTAGAACGAAGTGTACAGTTTCAAAGACTAAACTCAGTTTTCAGACTTGTGATCGTGTGGTCAGGATCAGTGGCCCTTTTCTTCTTCTCTTTTATGTATACAACTGTTAATGGCGCATGATGATAGCAGCAACATTACTCTTCCATGGGGTACAACTCACAACCCACAACGTCTGCTACAAGAGGTATGATATCTCTACGCTAAGTCAGGAAGTGGATCACACACACACAACACACACACACACACACACACACACACACACACACACACACACACACACACGTCTTTATGTAATAACACAAACAGGAATTCACCCAAAGTACACTAACTAGTCAAGTAATATCTTAATTAAGAATCAGATTATGATGACATTCAAGCCATTTTAGAAGACTGGCTTCATTGCCCTTTCTCCTCTTTTCAGCTAGGACTAGACAATTGACGTGTACAAAAATGGATTTTACAGCAGAATTCAAAAGGTAAAATGAATATTGCTAGGACCACGTTCACTTCTCCAGGAACAGAGTGCCAACCGATGCCCAGTATTCCACACAGTCCAATGGGAAACCAGCAATAGAAATCCGTTACTGCAAACCGTGATCAACCTCCCGGGCTATGGTCGTGTCACGGGACACTTTCGTAGAGTTAACTTCAAAGCATTGTCTTGTATCGGACCAGTAGATACAAACCTGACCAGCGGCGACCAATAAAAAGACAAAGAAATTAACTATAGTAAAAATGCTGAAAGAATAAGCTTTCCCTGGAAACTCTTTCCTTGTAACTGGTAAAGGGATGCAAATGCCTGTCTGACCGTATAATTCCCAGTGCGATGCGACAGGAAGTAAAGGGAACAGGGCTAAGATGCCACCAATGAGCCAGGCGAACAGACAGGCTGCAGCAGCTGATGCCCTTTGGAACTGCAAGGTGCTGAAGGGAAAGCGAAGGACGATGAAGCGATCCAGAGTGATAAGCCCGATAATCAGAGCTGATACCTCACTAGAAAAAGAGAGACAAAAAGCCAGCCCCTTTACACATTACTACGCTGCTTTTTCCACAAGTCATGGTTGTGGAGGTAATTGCCTCGAAATACTTCATCGGCCACTCCAATTACGGCTACATAGATTCCCATCATAAAGTCAGCTAGAGTAAGATTGATGACAAAGACACTGAATCCCGTTGAAGACGTCATACTCCTTGAAAAAAGCACGTGCACAGCAGCAGAAGATGTTACCAGTTACTGACAGAAAGGCGATGAACCATACAACCCCCGAAATGTCCATGACTGCAACAAATCTCCACAAGAAGAAACTTCATCTTTAGGAGCAACACAAGCTGATGCATCAACGTTCCTGGGGAGCATTTCACTGCAGCAGAGCTTAAAGTTGTCCGGGGATATTAAACGCAGATTGGTAAGATGACGAACTATGTCAGGCGGGAACGTTTTAACAGGGACTACCATCCATGTGAAGTTCACTCAACTGTGGTGTGACCTGGAAACCAGCTGAGCTGATTGTGTGAACTGAAGTGAAAGTTAAATTCAGTAACTGTATGCGTGGAAATGGGGACCAGAGTCCAGCGTCAAATATTTCCAGTTTGTGGTTCTTGAAAGATCTACGACCTTGAGTGCATTCTGCCGGTCAACGGAGGGGGAGAATCAGTGTGGAATGAGGCAAGAGGGTTGTTTGAAAAGTGACAGTACCTGAAGATTTTCTAAATTGAGAACAGCAGTCAGGCTGACATGACGTAGCTGGTTATTGCTGAGATCAAGAAACCTCAAATTTACCAGTTTTACATTGGGCAAAAGGGTTATGGTACAATACGCAAAAACTGCACCGATAAGAAGGGAATTATTTATTGACGTCAGTCACTGTCATAAACCCGAACCTGTTGGACGTCAAGATAGCGCACCTCATGGAAAAAGGACTGCTCTAAAAGGTTGAAAACACCGAAAGGTGTGACCTTGACAAAGACAGCTGCTGACAGGACAGCTTGTGTTGCACCATAATTCATCATCATTCACTGGACAGTGAGACCAGCCGTCACACAATGGTCACTGTGTAGACATATTTTGGAAAGTCTGCATCGGTAAAGTCCTGGGACATGTCATGACGTCACATTGCTGTTCATCCTGGTGCTCCAGACAGTCGTACATTCCATTACATCTTGTGTAGACAGGCACGGCAGTCATTGTACTCCCCTGGACAACGGTAATGGCTGTCAGGGCAGACCTCACTGGAGTTCATTGGGATTGAAAGGACTGATTGACGCCATTAACCGAATAAGGACGGGAGACGGAACATGTACAGAGGGCTGGAAGTCAAATCCACATCTCTGTTACAGTTTTTTCATCTGATTTGTCTCTGCAATGGAAAATATGATCACACACTAGAACAAAGGAAAGACACTGACCATTGACACAAGTAAACATGTCGACACAAGGTGGTCGTTTACAAAAAGATTCGTCGCTCCCATCTGGACAATCAGATATAAAGTCACACGCCAGGGTATATGAAAGCGCTGATAAACCAGCGTCACATTTTATATGTAGGAATGAAAGAGTTGTTCTTGTTCCAGGAATGCAAATTGTCCTTGTGTGCCAGCTGACCCGCGAAACGGCATGGGGATGTTTGTTTCCCCATCACACACACTTTGTAACGATTGGAACCACACACAAGAAGCATGCTAGTTAAATGACCATCAGAGCATTTCGTCCAGAGCTGATGCTTCGTTAGCAGCGAAACTTCCATGCTGTTCAAAGAAATCACCTGCCAAATGGAAAAGGGTATTCTTTAGTCTTATTTTCTGTGAACTGACAAATTGCACCATCTGAAAAGTGTTGAGAATCGTCACATGAGCCATACCATAAGCGTTCAAAGAATTCAGTCCAGAGAAACATTGCTTCCTCGATTGCATTCCAAATATTCTTGGAAGGTCAACTGAATGGTGGAAGACTGTTCTATCTTCGTGGACCACGCTAAGTGAGTAAGCACTCGACGTTGTCATATCAAGGACATATAAACCGATCAAGAGAAATCGCAGTCTTCTGTCATGTACTTTTATCAGTTTCTAACAGTAGAAAGCCACATGAAATCACACCATGGCAAACTCAGCATACCCCCCTGTGACAAACAATAGTCATCAGCTCTCTTGTTGATGTCTGTTTTGTCACCAACAAATCCTCGTAAACTCTCAACAAACTGTAACAATGGTCACAGAGGGCTACCAGCCCGTTGCACGCGGGGCTGCTGAAAGGACACTGTCCTGTTTCATCTCTCTCATCTGCACATTCTGTGTTCATGTTACAAGAGAGGTGGTGACCGAAGCTGGAGTAATAATTCACAGAGCAGTTCCAACGACCGTTCGCAACTTTAACCGGCTTCCCTGCTTTTGGGGAAGAAAGAAAAGTAAAGTCGAAAGCATTCTGTCTTCTGGCAATGACAATTATTTGCTAAAACTTGGATTTTTGTAGCGTTTTAACAGGTGTGCCCGGTGGGAATCAGTGTTTGCTTTATTCCAGACAGTCCTCTTTGTTTTAGTATAGTGTTTAAAATGTTTATCGTAATAACTGAAATAACTAAAGAGAGAGGCACAATCTCGGCCTGAACTTTTTCTGTAACTGACCATGACAGTGTTGTTTGCTGGCACTAACACAGTCCTCGAGAAAAACGCGATGGAATTTCTCTACCTCGTGTTTTTCTCCCAGTGATGTATCCAGATGACGAGGAAGACATCACAATCGAAGTATTTTCTGTATGTTGTAAACCTATTTACAAACAAGATCTAGTGAAAAAAAACAACAACAACAACAACAACAACAACAACAACAAACAACGGTGCTTTGATCAAAATGATTCACGTAACAATAAATTATGTAAGTAAACAAACACCAGTCATATCAACGGTGAGAAAAACTTTCACCAGCGTAAGTTTATTTTCCTGAGAGAAGGAAAATAGAAAAGAAATAGAAAGGCAAAACAAGCAATCAGTCACGAACAACACAACGGCAAATCTTATTCGATACGATCCTTAGCCCCTAAAACCCAGGGAGCGGCACTTGAACCGAGATCTGACGGACCGTATTTCGTCTGGTCCCAAAAGTTTGGGCACATGTTTACCTGACAGCTACTGCGTTTTTGTGTAAGTCAGGTGAGCGAAGATTTCCTTTCAGTCTCCACAGAGCTACGGCCAAACAACTTGATCAGGCAGCCAAAGGAAGACTGAAGGCAGGTCCTTGTTGGCAGTCTGGTATATGTTGATAATTGATCTGAAGTTAGGATTTGTATTAATGAAGTTTTTTTTTTTTTCTACACGTAGTTGGGAACTTTCCAGTGCTTAGTAAAGGCCCTAACAACATTTTATTGATCCCTTGATATATTTTATGATTTGACGAGTCATAGGGTGACATTAGAAAGTTGTAGTTAGTGAATGTGTGAGTCGAGAGGAGGATAAGGAGAATGGCGTGATAGAAGGAAGAAAGAATATGTTACTAATATGTGATAGAAAAAATAGTTAAATCACTGTATCATTGGGAAAAAGTGTTGTTAATTTTTTTTCCCTAAAGTAACACACTGATGTGAGTGTTTGTAAGCTGTGGAAGTGAGCAGTGTGAAAATTATCGGAAAATGTAATCTGATTCTTGTTGTGGAAAGATAACAAGATACAAAGCATATAAACGTTATCCCAGTTTATCCTGAATACGCGTGAGATATTCCATAATGAGGAAAAATCGTCTTGTCTTGCCGTTAGTAAAGGCTATAACAGTAGACTAAAACATCGGGCATCATCCATGACCCATAATGAACACACCTACAAATTTTCAGGAAGATCAACCAAGTACTTTCTGAGACATTCCTATAGAAGAAGAACCGTTACAGGCCGTTATAGCGTAAACTAAACATCGGACATCATTCTTAACCCGTAGTGAACGTACCTGCTAATTTTCACAAAGATCGGCCAAGTACTTTCTGAGATATTCCATAAAGAAGAAAAACCGTTACAGGCCGTTACAGCCGTTAGTAACGGCTATAACGGTTAACTAAAAAGAACTGGCATCATCCGTGACCCATAATGAACATTCCTACAATTTTCAGAAAGATCGGCACAGTAGTTTTGTCTGGAGCGAGTGGAACACATTTTTGACCATGGACGGACACCACACACACACACACACACACACACACACACACACACACACACACACACACACAGACATACAGACAGACAGACAGACAGACACACACACACACACACACACACACACACACACACACACACACACACACCACACACAGAGCATTTCTTCGTTCCCATTCTAAAGTACTCCCTCTTCTATAAGAACTGGGAGTACAAAAAGGGACGAAGGGAAATCGTCCCTGATATATAAGTCTTGATATGTAATTAGACCCGTCTAGTGATGATGAACAACATTCTACTTTTGATAAAAAGGGACGAATGGAAATAGTTCCTTGATATGTAATAAGACACATCTAGTAAAGATGTGATAAGATGAAAACATTCTTTCTTGATAAAATGGAGCAAACGGAATTCGTTCCCTTAAATGTAACAATTGTATTCTTGGTACTTTGAAAAAAGGTTTCCATCTGGAAATCCTTTTCTTCAATGTAAGGAATCATGGTGTTAATCAAGGAAATTTTCTATTGTAATGCATCCACTGTACTGAAACTTTGTAGATTCTATTATGGGTATTCCCCCCAAATTCAAGTAAATGTATTATTATGGAAGAGTGACTGTTCACTACAAACAAGAACGATAGATTAGAAATAGGCTTGATAATCAAGGTAGCTATCAGTTTTCAGGTGTTGGTGTGAAGCCCCATGTTTGACCTGAAACCGACTGGCACCCGGGTGTGGGGTGCAGCCTGTGCTCAGTTTCTGTTTCTACCCCGCCCGTGTATTGAGAGGCTGACCGAGGGTCAGTACACTTCGTGTGTGCACTGCCAACTGGGTGTGGGGTGCAGCACGAATTTCAGCCGCTGTCTCTGTCCCGTAGGGGGGGGGGGGGGGCGGGTTGAGAGGCTGTCCCGAGTGGTCAGCAACCAGCTGGAGTAAAAAGGGGCATCAGAGTTCGTCGGGATCACGACTTGTGTTTTTTTTGCTGTGTGGGAGTCCCTGGAAGGACTAGAGGAAGCCATCTCTGTGAGTGGTTTCGTTTTCCCGTCGTGTCGACGTGTGTCACTGTGTGTGGGAGTTCCTGGAAGGACTCCACGAACTGCTTTCGTGAGCTAATCCTGATCTGTGTGAAGACTGTGTGATTCGGGCCGGACGCGGCCAAGTGCTTAGACTGTCCGTGATGACACTGCTGTGGGTGCCAGCCTAGCCTGCTGTGTGAAAAGAAATGTATTGTTGTGACTGTGTAGTGCCTAATGTTGTTGAGCGCCTTTCGGTCATGAAGTAAATTAATTAATATATCTGATTGTTTTTACTACGTATTATGCACTTGTTTTTGATTTGATGGTTCAAGTAGCAAAAAGAACACAATGTAGAAGCTTAAGTTGTTGCTTGGTGGTTGTTCGTGTGGAGTGAGTGTGTGAAGAGAAAAATCGTGCACGCATCCAAACTTCTTCAGGTGAGAGTCGGACAGCAAAACATGCACCACACACACCATCCATAACACGAGGATCCTGCTCCATTCTTGTCTGTCCTCTGCTACTTTCTGAAAATCACCGACAGTCAGGAAAGTCCATTGCTGGATGTTATGCTCCCATCTCTTTCTCTGCCTGTCCCTTCTGTTTCCTGGTGCCCTGCCCTGCAAGATGATGTCTGCAAGCCCGAATCATCCAGATATGTGACCATACTATTTCAGTTTTCGATTCTTAACCATTGTCAGCGGGGTATTCATAACGGCCAATGGCTGTCTCAGTTCTTTGCGCGCACTTTCCGTTCAATTCTTGAAGCATTGAGTAGGAGATGCGTGAGAGTTTACATGGAGTCTTATTCCAAATGTGTTGTTTTGTTTTCTGCTGTCTGGATCCATATTTCACAAAAAGAAAGACTTATATGACTAGTGTGTCCACGTTTTCTCACCTTGGAATGAGAACAATGTTGATTTCAGGATGGTTTTGATTTTAAGAGCGCTATCGGGAACGTCTAGTTTGGACCCTTCAGTTGTCACAACGGCTCCCGGGTGCTTAAAACTGTTAATTGTCCCAAGTTTTGCTTTCATGTCTTTTCTGATGCTTTGGTATTGTGTCGTCAGTTTGCTCTTTTCTGCACTGGTTTCCATGCCAAACGCAACACCTGTGTTGTCAGGGTTCAAACTAGTTGGGCGAGTTCCTCCTGCCCAACCAAGCCATCAGTGTCATCGGGATAGTGTAGTTTGTTGATAACCCTACCTCCAGCGCTCACTGTTCTCAAACGTTCTTCTAGTGGGTCTTTGCAGAAAGATAGAAGAGGGTGGGAGAGTCCTCTGCGTTTGCAACAGTTTTGCAGAACAATTCGCCTAGGTTTTCCATCGTAAAGTTCTGTGTTAGCAGGTCTTGCATAATGTTGCTTTACGGCAATGTTCCTACAACATTGCACTTCTTCACGGTTGGCTATCATGCTACATGCCAGGCCCTGTCAATAACATTCTGCTGGCGTTGTAGGCGTTACTCATAAAGGATTCGGAGGTTAAAGATTCGTTTGGTGGTATGCCTTCCGGCTTGGAAATCTACTTGTTCTTATGTGAGGATCCTTTCTGCTTATGTTTTCAATCTGTTGAATATAATTTTCAGCATTGCTCGACTGGCGTGGCTGATGAGGCTGATGATGCGGTGATTCTGACATAGCTGAAGTTTACTGTGGTGAGGGAACGTGATGGCCAAAGTCTGGGACCATGGTGCTGACCGTTCTTTCTGCCAGATGCTGTCACAGGCAACTCTCAGGACCTTGATATCCTTTCCTCCCTCCATCCATCATAGCTCTGCTAGTAAACTGACTCGTCTACCTGACTTCCTTTACGGAGTGATTTATCTGGTACCTCTGGCTCCTTTATAGGGATTTGATGGTCCCTCCTCATTGCTTGTCTGAGGACAGTTCAGTTCCTAACAGTACTTGGTCCAGTGCTTAAGGATACTTTGTTCTTCAGTGAGACACTTCCCTGACTTGTCTCGGATAGTTGTGTCTCGTTCTTGTATTCTGGTCGTCAGCTGTTTCACTGTCACTGGTCGTCAACTGTTTCACCGTGGCTCCTTAGGTCTTGTGTTTTCATTCAGACTGTCCTCTGTCTTTTGTGCTCTGCTTCCTTGTCCCTTCCATCAGTATCTTTCATGCCCTCTCCTCGACTTCCCATCCCCTTTTACATCCTGACTTTGATCGCTTCTCGATCTTTAAAGCAGCAGGCTTTTTGTTTTCCCCTTGCTCTTCTGCATTTCATTGATAGGTTGCATTCTGCATCTCTGTGCTTTTGGCTGGTTCTCTTTGCATTTTTAAACTCTTTTTGTCATGTAGGGTAAAGCGTCCCTGCCAAGAGCCTCACTTACGGTTGAAACCACTTATGCATCGAATATAGCAGTCAAAGTTTCTACCTCTGTATTGTTATCTCTAAGGACAGTCAGTGGTGTGAATCTTATCCTTATTGTCACTAGGAGTTCTTCAGCAGCCAAAGGATCCTGCACTTTTTCAAGATCAAACTATAGTCCTATGTTCTTCCCTTTGCTGACTTTTAAGCGGAAGTGAAAGGTCACTTTCTACATTGTGATAGTTTCTGATGCCTGCTTCTGAAAAGATTTTGGTTCTTGAGATGTAACGGAAGCTTTTCATTTCCAAGACGTAGTCAACTTGGCTGTTGTGTTCACAATCTCAACTGTCCATGTCTTTCTGGGTGGTGGTTTATGGGGGCCATATGCATTTGCAAACAGGAATCTGCTGTAGCTGACAAAATACACGAGTCTGAGTCCGCTAACATTTATTTCTGTTTGGTAATGGTGTCTACAGGTGCTGGACCAGATGTTTGTTACACCCTCTTCAATTTGGTATTCCACTTTCCCATCGCTGTCGACACGTCTCTTTTTAGGTGTTTGGTCAAGAACCACCTATAGATGATCGTAAAATTTCTCGATATGACTGTATTCATCATCTGATACTGAGAGTAAGTTTGTATGATGGTTATGTTGAAGATGTTCACCCTTAGCCTGGTGGTGATAAGTTGACTAGACACAGCGAGTCAACTCATGTCACAATTCACAACGTTTCTACGAAAAAGGAAGCCAACGTATGTTCATGTTCATCCTCATTGTTTCGGAAGTAGATTCTGTATCTTTAGTTGGAACGTCTCCAATTTCTTTTTTAACAAAGTTCATACAAAACAAGTATAAACCACAAAAAAAAGTTCTTGCTTACAACATAAAATCAGTAGGTAAAGAGGTTGACAGCGGTTGGGGTCCTTTTTTCTGTTTGTTTTCTGTTTGTTTGTTTTCTTGTTTGTTTGTTTGTTTTGCTTGCCCAGTGAATTTGTGGTTACCAAACCAACGGCTTGTTGGAAATGACGTTAAGTGTTATCAGCGACACCAGGAAGGCCACCGAAAATAAGGTCATCCGCTGGTTCGTTGATGACGCAACACGTCACCACACCTGAAAAAAGGAATACAGAAAATCCACTTTTGCAATAACAGAGACCTCCACGTCTACACCAAAAGCAACTCTAGATCTGACCTGTCAGTTGATCGTTGCATGCAAAGCAGAGACACCTGCTCTGGCACTTCCGGTATCCCTCAGCCTCAGCACACTGAAATGCTGATCACTGACAGCCTTGGCGAAGTGGCAACTGGCACAGCTGCTTTGTACCTGCAGCAGGAACCAGCACCTTGCATGCCAAAGACTTTTCACAGGCTTTCGCAGATGAGCATTGTGACCAGTTATGACCTATACCACTACGTCTAGGTGCCATCATCAGCCTAGCTTTACACCCTCACCTTTTGCTTCATGAGGTCTCTGAGTCTTAAACACGATCTCTGTTAAATGACCAGATTAAGAAGAAGAGAAAGAGGAGAAGAGGTGAGGAGAGAAGATGGAGGAGGTAGAGGAATTCACTGGCTCAAGTAATTCCTTTGAGGCTAGAACGAGCCACTTTGTCTGGGAGTCAACCTAAATGAGGATCGCCATCAATGTGTATTTTCCCTGAACTGGCTTTGAGGGCCAGCATGCGTCTCACACCTGGACATCACTTGCACAGAACAGGGAGCGATCATCCGTCTCTGCCACTTTGTTCTGAGCACGAGATTCTCTGCATAATTCCACACTGTCACACTAAAATGAACGTTAGCATAAGTTTCGTCATGCAGAAAAAGTAGCTAGATGTTTTGTGACAGAGCAGGCACTTCTTTCAAACACAATGGTCAAGAAGTCTGTCAAAGTTTGTAGTGATGTCTGACAAGGGAGATATGCCTGTCAAGGTAAAATTATAGTTTAGTCAAAGTAGTCAGGGAAAGATTCACCTGAATTAGGACGTACCTGTCCAAAACTTCTCGCGGGCACCAGATGGGAACATTGATTTTTTTTTTCTTTTTTTTTTTTTTCTTTTTTAAAGAGGAAATGTTCTTTTAAAACCACCAACAGTCACAAAATCAGCGGCACAAAGTGCGTGATAATAAATGTTCAACGCTGTACTTTGACTGGACGCAAGAAAAAGATTCAGCCACAAGTGCAACAGCTGATCACTGGTCACAAGTGCAACAGCTGATCACTGGTCACAAGTGCAACTGTTGATCATTGATCACAAGTGCAACAAATCTTAAATAAATGTCAGCGAACCGCCCAGAGAAACGTGGACAAACGAGACACAAGACAAAACACAACGCGTTTCGACCTCTTAGGTCTTCCTCAGGTGAAATAAAAACGAAATAAAAATAACGAAAATGCACTTAGCTTTGATCGCTTCAGATTGCTTCTGAGTTCAGCACAAGGAAGAAGGCGTTGAATGAGAACGAGGCTGTTGGAAGGGAAATAATGTGTGAGTCAAAGTTGAATGATGATAACAATATTACTGATAGGAATACTAATAATGGTCAAAACATTACAAAAAAAAAAAAAAATTCAGACAAGATTACTACCAATCTTGGTGTCAATAAGTATGGGTATAGGAGAAAGGAGAGTGCGTTAGAGGATTCTTAAACAGCAGGGTTGCCGTGGAAACAGTCCCAGAGGCGAAGGCGATGGTGATGCCAATGCTAGTGGTGGTAGTATCAATACTAGCAATATTATTACTGAATGGTACTACTAACAATGATAGTGAAGGTTAAAAAGCACGATACAGAAATATATTAGAAAATACCTTGTTATAATAATCAAATAAATAAATAAATGAAACATTAAAAAGAAATTTAATAATAATGATAATAAATGCATAAATAAAAATGGAAAAAATAATGGTAATAGAATAAATAGATGAACATAAAAATAAAATAAAAAATAAATAAAAAAATAACAATGTTAATATTTATGGTACTAAAGGTACTATTCTGATAGTAAGGAGGAAAACAAACAAACAAAAACAACGACAACAACACCAAAGGAAGGACAGAGAGGGGAGGACAGGAAGAACAGAAAGGGAACAGAAGATATAAGTTATGGGAAGG
This sequence comes from Conus betulinus, assembly GCA_016801955.1. NCBI lineage: Eukaryota > Metazoa > Mollusca > Gastropoda > Neogastropoda > Conidae > Conus > Conus betulinus. The sequence goes on from JADBJO010013837.1 coordinate 38,087, forward strand.
ATGGAATCCAATAGGTATATTAATAATTACAGTAATAGTTTTGTTAATAATTGTGATTACAATCATTAACAAAACTATTTCTGTAATTATTAATATACCTATTGGATTCCATCCTTCCCATTACAATTATTAACAAAACTATTACTGTAGAACGAGCTTGAACGAGCTAGACTGAACGAGCTGGAGTAAAAAAAAGTGCATCAGAGTTCGTCGGGACCGCGACTTGAGTTTCTTTCTGCTGTGTGGGAGTCCCTGGAAGGACTCAGTGAAGCAACGTGTGTCCTTGTGTGTGGGAGTTCCTGGAAGGACTCCACGAACTGCTTTCGTGGGCGAATCCTGATCTTTATAAAGACTGTGTGATTGAGCCGAACCCGGCCAAGTGCATAGACTCTTCGTGATGACACTGCTGTGGGTGCCAGCCTAGCCTGCTGTGTGAAAAGAAATGTATTGTTGTGACTGTGTAGTGCCTAATGTTGTTGCGCGCCTTTTGGTCGTGGCTTAAGTTAATTAATATACCCGATTGTCTTTACTATGTATTATGCACTTGGTTTTGATTTGATGGTTCAAGCAGCAAAAAGAAACCAAAGTAGAAGCTTAACTTGTTGCCTAGCTATCTATGTTCGTGTGGTGTCAGTGTGTGTAGAGAAAAATTGGAATTGAGAACAATGTTGATTTCAGGATGGTTTTGATTTTAAGATCGCTATCAGGAACGTCTGGTTTGGACCTTTCAGTTGTCACAACGGCCCCCGGGTGTTTAAAACTGTTAATTGTCCCAAGTGTTGCTTTCATGTCTTTTCTGATGCTTTGGTACTGTGTCGTCAGTTTGCTCTTTTCTGCACTGGTTTTCCATGCCAAACGCAACACCTGTGTTGTCCAGGGTTCAAACTAGTTGGGCGAGTTCTTCCTGCCCAACCAGGCCATCAGTGTCATCGGGAAAGCTTAGTTTGTTGATAACCCTGCTTCCAGCGCGCTCACTGTTCTTAGACGTTCTTCAACTGGGGCAGTCAAAAATCTTTGCAGAAAGATGTAGAAGAGGGTGGGAGAGTCCTCTGCGTTTGCAACAGTTTTGCAGAACCATTCGCCTAGGTTTCCATCGTAAAATTCTGTGCCAGCAGGTCTTGCATAATGTTGCTTTACGGCAATGTTCCTACAAACATTGCACTTCTTCATGGTTGGCTATCATGCTACATGCCAGGCCCTGTCAATAACATTCTGCTGGTGTTGTGGGCGTTACTCATAAAGGATTCGGAGGTAAAAGATTCGTTTGGTGGTATGCCTTCCGGCTTGGAAATCTACTTGTTCTTATGTGAGGATCTTTTCTGCTTATGCTTTCAATCTGTTGAATATAATCTTCAGCATTGCTCGTCTGGCGTGGTTGATGAGGCTGATGATGCGGTGATTCTGACATAGCTGAAGTTTACTGTGGTCAGGGAACGTGATGACTAAAGTCTGGGACCATGGTGCTGACCGTTCTTTCTGCCAGATGCTGTCACAGGCAACTCTCAGGACCTTGATGTCCTCTCTTCCCTCCATCCATCATAGCTCCGCTAGTAAACTGACTCGTCTACCCGACTTCCTTTACGGAGTGATTTTTCTGGTACCCTCTGGCTCCTTTATAGGGATTTGATGGTCCTCTTCATTGCTTGTCTGAGGACAGTACAGTTCTGAACAGTACTTGGTCAGTGCTTAAGGATACCTTGTTCTTCAGTGAGACACTTCCCTGACTTGTCTCGGATGGTGGTGTCTCGTTCTTGTATTCTGGTCGTCAGCTGTTTCACTGGCGCTGGTCGTCAACTGTTTTACTGTGGCTCCTTAGGTCTTGTTTTTATTCAGACTGTCCTCTGTCTTTGTGCTCTGCTTCCATGTCCCTTCCATCAGTATCTCCATGCCCTCTCCGCGACTTCCCATCCCCTTTTACATCCTGACTTTGATCGCTTCTCGATCTTTAGAGCAGCAGGCTTTTTCTTTTCCCCTTGCTTTTCTGCATTTCATTGATAGGTTGCATTCTGCATCTCTGTGCTTTTGCCTGGTTCTCTTTGCATTTAAACTCTTTTTGTCATGTAGGGTAAAGCGTCCCTGCCAAGAGCCACATTCACGGTTTTAATCACTTATGCATCGAATATAGCAGTGAAAGTTTCTACCTCTGCATTTTTATCTCTAAGGGCAGTCAGTGGTGTGAATCTTATCCTTATTCTCACAAGGAGTTCTTCGGCAGCCCAAGGATCCTGCACTTTTTCAAGATCAAACTATAGTCCTATGTTCTTCCCTTTGCTGACTTTTAAGCGGAAGTGAAAGGTCACTTTCTACATTGTGATAGTTTCTAATGCCTGCTTCTGAAATGATTTTGGTTCTTGAGATGTAACGGAAGCTTTTCATTTCCAAGACGTAGTCAACTTGGCTGTTGTGTTCACAATCTCAACTGTCCATGTCCTTTCTGGGTGGTTTATGGGGGCCATATGCATTTTGCAAACAGGAATCTGCTGTAGCTGACAAAATACACGAGTCTGAGTCCGCTAACATTTATTTCTGTTTGGTAATGGTGTCTACAGGTGCTGGACCAGATGTTTGTTACACCCTCTTCAATTTGACATTCCACTTTCCCATCGCTGTCGACATGTCTCTTTTTAGGTGTTTAGTCAAGAATCACCTGTAGATGATCGTAAAATTTCTCGATATGACTGTATTCATCATCTGATACTGAGAGTAAGTTTGTATGATGGTTATGTTGAAAATGTTCACCCTTAGCCTGGTGGTGATAAGTTGACTAGACACAGCGAGTCAACTCATGTCACAATTCACAACGTTTCTACGAAAAAGGAAGCCAACATATGCTCATGTTCATCTTCATTGTTTTGGAAGTAGATTCTGTATCTTTAGTTGGAACGTCTCCAAGTTTTCTTTTTAAACAAAGTTCATACAAAACAAGTATAAACCACGAAAAAAAGTTCTTGCTTACGACATTAAATCAGTAGGTAAAGAGGTTGACAGCGGTTGGGGTCCTTTTTCTGTTTGTTTTCTGTTTGTTTTGTTTTCTTGTTTGTTTTGTTTTTGCTTGCCAGTGAATTTGTGGTTACCAAACCAACGGCTTGTTGGAAATGACGTTAAGTGTTATCAGCAACACCAGGAAGCCCACCGAAAATAAGGTCATCCGCTGGTTCGTTGATGACGCAACACGTCACCACACCTGAAAAAAGGAATACAGAAAATCCACTTTTGCAATAACGGAGACCTCCACGTCTACACCAAAAGCAACTCTAGATCTGACCTGTCAGTTGATCGTTGCATGCAAAGCAAAAGACACCTGCTCTGGCACTTCCGGTATCCCTCAGCACACTGAAATGCTGATCACTGACAGCCTTGGCGAAGTGGCAACTGGCACAGCTGCTTTGTACCTGTAGCAGGAAACCAACACCTTGCATGCCAAAGACTTTTCACAGGCTTTCGCAGATGAGCATTGTGGCCAGTTATGACCTATACCACTACGTCTAGGTGCCATCATCAGCCTAGCTTTACACCCTCACCTTTTGCTTCATGAGGTCTCTGAGTCTTAACACGATCTCTGTTAAATGACCAGATTAAGAGGAAGAGAAAGAGGAGAAGAGGTGAGGGATAGAAGATGGAGGTAGAGGAATTCACTGGCTCAAGTAATTCCTTTGAGGCTAGAACGAGCCACTTTGTCTGGGAGTCCAACCTAAATGAGGATCGCCATCAATGTGTATTTTCCCTGAACTGGCTTTGAGGGCCAGCATGCGTCTCACACCTGGACATCACTTGCACAGAACAGGGAGCGATCATCCGTCTCTGCCACTTTGTTCTGAGGGCGAGACTCTCTGCATAATTCCGCACTGTCACACTTAAAATGAACGTTAGTATAAGCTTCTTCATGCAGAAAAAAATAGCTAGATGTTTTGTGACAGAGCAGACGCTGCTTTCAAGCGCAATGGTCAAGAAGTCTGTCAAAGTTTGTAGTGACGTTTGACAAGGAGATGTGCCTGTCAAGGTAAAATTACAGTTTCGTCAAAGTTGTCAGGGAAAGATTCACCTGAATTAGGACGTGCCTTTCCAAACTTCTCGCGGGCACCAGATGGTGAACATTGATTTTTTTTTTTTTTTGTGTC
>JADBJO010013837.1:47204-50612 GCA_016801955.1 Conus betulinus
CGCCTTGTTTAGATGCGATGAAGATGGTGCAATGGTGCAATATACAATTGTATGCGATTTCAGACGGGACTGTGCAGACAACAGCGATGGATGAAATCTTTCTGTGAGCATCCATTTTGTGTCCGGTTTCCTGTGTTCTAACGGTCAGTGTGCGTTGTTTAGTCAACGCTGCAACCAGTACACAGACTGTGTGGATGATTCGGACGAAATGGCTTTGTCCTGATGACCACACCTATCTCACTGAGAGCAAAGAGGAGGGCAAGGGACAACGGTTTCATGTGATTCTAGATGGCGCAGGCTATTTTGTCCAACAGGTCATGCAAACCGACGACTCTTGTCCTCACGGTCATTACATTGCACAGGCGAGTGGGCTGAACTATTGTCTCCCTGTCCACACACTCTCTGCAACGGGTTTGCTGACTGTGTCTATGGAGAAGACGAAACAAGACTGCAAGACAACCACGTGTCCTGTTTTCTATCGATGTCGATCTTCTCGAGTCTGTGTTGATGTAAATCATATGTGTGACGGTGGGGGTCAGTGTCCACAACGAGAGATGACGAGCTGATCTGTAAACATGACCTGTCCTGAGTTTTGTCTGTGTCAAGGTCGGTTTTTTTGTGTGCAATAAGCCATTTCCCGCCTATCAATACTATGACGTGAGGTATGTGGGACGCAACTGGCTCAGCTATGCCACTGACAGATTTCAGTCAAAATCTGTATCTTGTTCATCTGATTCTGTCCGTTTGTCTTCTCCGTAATGTTTCACATACTGCGCTCAAGAACTTGGAGCACCTTGATCTTTCCTTCAATGTTTTGAATACTGTTGAAATGGCTGTATTTCTCACATTACGGAATCTAAGAATCTTAAACTTAACAAATAATCCTCTCAGTGAAATAAAAAGCGAAGTCACAAAGCACATCCATTACACACTTAAACGAGTGGACGTGTCAAAAACACATATTACTTTTAACGATAATAAGATGCAGATATATATGCCTCTTGTCCGGCACTTTAATATCTCGTTTTGTGTTGTGGAATCCTTTAGACCAAGAGCTTTTAAGTCATGCCACAACTCATAGAACTTGACATTAGAGGGAATGCGATCATCAATTATCCGTTTTGATGTGTTTTTCAAAATTAAACCAAATAGAGCGCATCTTTTCGTCAAAAACTACAGAAATTCTGCTGTGAAAATTTACTTCCAAAGACCCTTGGTAAAATAAAAATGTTTTGTACCTCTTACAAATTCATTCCGTCATGTGAGACATTGCTTCCGACTGAACTGCACCGAGTTTTCTTTCTGCTGGTTGCCGTATTTGCCATTGTAGGCAATGTAGTTTGCTTCCCAACCTCATTCACAGTCAAGAACATGCTTTGGAACACATTTCCTGCCTACTGTCGCCAATCTGCAGTGTGCTGATATCTGTATGGGGATTCACGTTAGCATTGCTGTGGCAGCCAGCAGCCTTCTTGATGGGGAATACATCCAAAATGAGGGAAAGCTTGGACCAATGGTGTGGCGTGCAAACTAGCTGGGTTTCTTTTCCTTCTGTCTAATCAGGTCTCAGTTTTATTGAGTTGTTCAATGACATTTCATCACATCTCCATTCTTTTTTCAACATATGTATGGAAATCAAACTCATGCTTACAAGCCTATATCTTGTTCATCCGTATGGTTTTGTCGGCATCTTACTAGCAGCTGTTACCGTTCGTTTCTGCCAGGTCTGAGCCATTTTTTGGTCTGTATGGGCGACAGTCAGGGTCTGCCGTCTGCCTGTCTTTATTTGACGACCACATTTCCAAGCAAAAACTTCAGGTGGTTTACAGTGATAGTGGTTGTCAACTTCAGTTTGTGTGTTGTGATAGCAACGGGTGTGGCTATCATTTGTAGGCGAATACCCCAAGTACAGCGTAGAGCTTGATCCCACACAGAGGTCACTTTATCCAACTGCCCATGTAATGAGAAAACTGGTTTGGCCTAGATATCACGTGTTGGTGTACGTTTGCCATGGTTACAATCATGAAATCACATGGCATGGATGTTTTTCAGCAAAATCCATGATGCCATGGTCGTGTTTTTGTTGCCACTTAGCTCTGCACTCAAACCTCTACTCTTCATATGGGAGTGTTGCATGGCAGTGGCCGCATCAGCAACAGAGAAGGGAGGCTGCTTCAAGTGCTAAAGCTTTACGACTGGCTCATCCCTGTAAAACTCATCGAACCTAGAATAGTGACACAGACAAATACACAGATGAATTGAACAGACAGACAGACAGACAGAGAGACGGACAGATACACGGATAGACCGACCGACAAGCCCGACAGACAGCCCGCAGACAGACAGACAGACAGATAGACAGACTGATCGATAGCTAGATACTTAGATCGAAAGATGATTAGCTTGATTTATTTATTCATTGATTGATATATTGATAGTTATATAGACCGACAGACAGACAGCAGACAGTCAGACAGATAGACACGTAGATAGATAGATAGATTAATAGATAGGTAGATAGATCGATCGATCATCGATAGATAGATAGATAGATAGATAGATAGATAGATAGATAGGATAGATATAATAGATGGTAGATAGATAGATAGATAGGTTCTAACCAACGGCTTAGAAACTTCTGATAAACAGTTCTGGGGTATTTATCATGACTGCCCTGTCTCTGTTTAATCTGTTCAATATCTGCACCTCCCATGTGTTGACGGAGGATTCTTCAGGGCATTAGCAAATCCAGGATTGTGGTGTTTGAAGGATGACCTTTTCTTCAGATAATACCATCTGATACCCTTGCCACCAGAGAGCGCAGTGGCGTTTTGGAAATCATATTTGGAGAAACACCTGACAACAAACAGATCGGAAGTAAACCCCAAAGAATAACAAAATTTCTAGCAGCAGTCCTATGCAGATGAAGTAGTAGTAAACACTAATGTCTTTGAAGGTCCTCAATACAAATGTACCTGGAATCCATTTTCAAGCGAGACGCATCTCAACGAAAGATGTCAAAACGAGGCCGAGTGTTTCTACTCTAACCGTATACTAAACACCCGCACAGCACACATGCACACACATACACACAACCAACACACACACACACACCACACCCAACATCAACACCCACCCACCCACACACAACACCGCACACACAACACACACCACACACACCCGTGGTTGGAATTCATTGTGTCCGGACAATTGACCTAACTAGAGACATGAACCCAAAAAAAAAAAACCCCCGAAAACCCCCCCCCCCCCCCCCCCCCCCCCCCCCCGTTTACATATAAATGACAAACACCCCAACAAGACCAAGAAACACGAACAATGAGTTGGTAAAGGAAGATTCTGTGGCGAAAAAAAAGGCCATAGAGGAGAGAGATCGGGGTGTAGGAGAGA
>JADBJO010013838.1:0-42500 GCA_016801955.1 Conus betulinus
AAAAAAGCTTGACTTTGAACCGAAAAACCACAAAATACTTTTTAAGAATGCTTGACTTTGAACCGATAAACCACAAAATACTTTTTTTAAAAGCTTGACTTTTGAACCGAAAAAAAACCACAAAATACTTTTTTTAAGCTTGACTTTGAAGCGAAAAACCACAAAAACACTGTTAACGAAACTTGATAGGAAGCTGCAGTGAGGCACAGGAAGGAAGCTGTTCAATCTCTGAGCGGATCCGTGAAGACAGTCTGGCCCAAAGCCGGATTATAATGATCATCATGAATGTTCCCCTGAATGTGAACGCCGTGACGTCACTGTCGCACACTGATGATGATCTACGAAGTAAGATTGTTTCGTGGAATATTCAAAAGAGGCGAAATAAGATTGTTTCATGGAATATTCAAAGAGACGAATTAAGATTGTTTCATGGAATATTCAAAAGAGGCGAAAATAAGATTGTTTCGTGGAATATTCCAAAGAGGCGCCCCGTTGTCCCACGATTTGAGTGTTTGCCTGCAGAGTTGACAGTCGTGGTTGAATACCCGCAGTGTCGGAATTCTTTGGCTCAAAACCTCTTTCTGTCCAGCCAGCAGTGAACGGATACCTGCTTCTGTTCAGGGAAGATTAAAAGCAGCGGAAGAAGAAGACTGGCTTCGCCTCATCATAATGCCGTGTCCTAAACATGGTAGCTTATCACTTTATGGCCAGAAGGTTATAAAAACCATAAGCCTTGAAAATTAAGGTTTTCTTGTCATAAACGTTTTGTATGTTGCATTTTCCATCTCTTATCTTTTAAAAAGAAAAAAAGGCACATGGGAAATAACTATGATAGTTTATGCTATAATGTCCCCTGGCGGAAAGATAATTTTGTTTTCACTCCTGCGCTATACTCTAAGGCTGGATCATCAAAGCCGTTCGACTTTTGCGGAGGTCTTCTGGAGGTCCTTTTAGATTATATTCCTCATAGGATGGGCGGAGTGTCATAGATCATATTCCTTATGTGATGGGCGAAGTGTCCTTATAGATCATATTCCTCATCTGATGGGCGGAGTGTCCTTATAGATCATATTCCTCATCTGATGGGCGGAGTGTCCTTACAGATTATATTCCTCATAGGATGGGCGGAGTGTCCTTACAGATTATATTCCTCACAGGATGGGCGGAGTGTCCTTACAGATTATATTCCTCACAGGATGTGGCGGAGTGTCCTTACAGATTATATTCCTCACAGGATGGGCGGAGTGTCCTTACAGATTATATTCCTCATAGGACGGGCGGAGTGTCCTTACAGATTATATTCCTCATAGGACGGGCGGAGTGTCCTTACAGATTATATTCCTCATAGGATGGGCGGAGTGTCCTTACAGATTATATTCCTCATAGGATGGGCGGAGTGTCCTTACAGATTATATTCCTCATAGGACGGGCGGAGTGTCCTTACAGATTACATTCCTCATAGGATGGGCGGAGAGTGTCCTTACAGATTATATTCCTCATAGGATGGGCGGAGAATCGTTCTGCAGCATTTTATTCAAACCAGCACCAGGTCACCACCGAACGGTCTCTGGTCCATGGACAGCTCCAAACCACGAGTGACTTGTCGACTATTCCTATCACTGAAACAAGCAATAGAGCTGCGATCTTCCGTTAAATGGGATCAGTTTCTCCTCTCACCATGACGATGATTGCTGCTTCCCGCTCGGTGCTGGTCCTAGTCACAGACAGCTGTCAACAGCAGGCTGCCAGGAAGCCACCCAGAAGAGGGAGACTCTGCCATGCTGAGTTACTTTGATGGTGTTCCGTGTTGCAAGTTCTGATTTAACGTGGCCAGATCACTGATAAGGAACTACCAAAAGGAATCATTTCACCTCTTACATACTAGACTTAAACATACTTTAAACACTCAGGAGCAAAAAAAAAGCCTCACCAACAAGCTCGCGTCCACACACATACATACACACGCACGCGCGCGCACACGCAACGCATGCACGCAATCAAGCACACTCGCACTCACTCACGCACACACGTACGCACGCACATCACGCGCGCGCGCGCACACACACACACACACACACACACACACACACACACACACACACACACACACACACACGTGTGCGCGAGTGCGTGCACAAGTTGTGGAAAATTTATCAACATCGGTGTTCAAATGTAATCCAATGACCTAGACTTTTGTTTTGTTGGTTTGTATATTTCCATGATTTAGGCTGTCCCTTTTATTCAATACAACAGTGACACCGACCATTGATAACATCGTTGTACATCGTTTGACTTTTCAATCACAGCTCAAATCCGTGTGAGGAAAAGATCTTATTACTGGCTATGTACGAACATGCTTACACAGATTTTTTTTTAGTTTCCCGAGGGGCGACAAGGTTGTTCACTTGGCCCACACTTCTTTTCTTCTTTTTGTTTTGTATTCGTAAATCGGCTATTGAATCATAAAGAAGAGGAAACCATTGATAACAATGCTCCCAGCAGCTATTGAAATGTTTCAATTATTGCCAATAACGTCACAATTTTCTCAGCTGCTATTGCTGGGTTACTAAAACGGTTATACGTTCTAAAACAAGAAACTAATACGCTAAGTTCAGAGTTCCTTTTGATAAAAAAAAAAAAAAAAAGTCACGGTTTTTCGCAGCGGAGCACATCTTCTATGCATAAAAGATGGTGGCTTTGGGAATATAAGACTTAAGGCTACAAATCATTACAAATATTTTGCATTACAAATATTTTTGCAGTTACCACCAAGCTCAGTTTAAACGCTGCTCAGACAGAGGCATGAAGGACGGGGGTAGAAGGGGATTATTGAAATTCTTCAAGCTATGAACACATTATGGGCCGTTGATCCTTTATCTTACTCGAAATTATTTGATACACAAATTGAGCGTATCCCGATATATGCAATGGAAACTTGATGTGCTGTAGAAAACAAGCCGATAGAAACTCTGCATTCATTTGCGAAAAAAACACAAACAACAAAAAAGTTTTCATAGGTATATCTCTCCGTTTTCCTAATGTAACTGCAAATGGTGAGACTGGTACACATCCGCTGAGAATCCGAACAGCCACCACGAAGAATATGAAATACTGGTTAAAAGTCATTATACTCCGAATGACGAAATCATGTAGGCAAGCGAATGAAGTGCTATTACGCCAACACGATCAGTGAGAGTATTATTTGGATCAGCCTGGGAGTGTTAAAAAATAATGGCTTTTCTGAAATTCAAAAGGCCGTTTAATCGTTTCACATAGGCAAAACTTGCACGCCAATAAAATACAAAGTACAACTGGTGTTTCCATTGAAAAGCATTTTTCAGACCGGATATTTCTCAAACATATGAAGTAAGTGAGACTGAGTCTCCTTGCACGCGTGCGCGCGCGTGCGCGTGTGCATGTGTGTGTGTGTGTGTGTGTGTGTGTGTGTGTGTGTGTGTGTGTGTGTGTGTGTGTGTGTGTGACATTTTGTATCTTGCATCTCCTGAATCATGTGGTCAGCCCTCTGGTTTGTGGAGCTTTGGAGTTTTTAACTACGAACTCTAACCCCCTCCCCCCCCCTAACACACACACACACACACACACACACACACACACACACCACACATTTACACACACACACACACACACACACACACACACACACACACACACACACACACACACACACACACTTCAATTTGATTCCTTAGGCTGTCTTTTTTTCGTGTTTCTCCCTTACCATTTTAAGGCTTATTTTAAGTTATTATTGTATTCCAGAATTATTTTTTTCCTTTTTCTGAGTGCATATTATTGTTGTTGTTGTTTTTTTAAAAGAGATATTCCTAAAGGAAAAAGAATCCACTCTGTCTTTTGGGACTTCTCGTCAAGAAGAGCCAGTAGCAGATGGTATAAATTCTTTATGAAGAGCGAAACAGATGTGGGTTGCCGGGCCCTATGGCCCCTATGGAGACATCTTTCATTTACAAAACACTCGCTGCGGCACAGTCCGTTCTACTGCATTCCAGAAAATAACTTTGTACCTAGATGGTTTTGATGTGCACATCTCTCTCTCTCTCTCTCGCACAGTCCGTTCTTCTTTCATTCAAGAAAAATACTTTGTACCTAGATGGAGTTTGATGTGCACATCTCTCTCTCTCTCTCTCTCGCAGTCAGGTCCGTCTATTTCATTCAAGAAAATAACTTTGTACTAGATGGAGTTGATGTGCACATCTCTCTCTCTCTCTCTCTCTCTCTCTCTCTCTCTCTCTCTCTCTATATATATATATATATAATATATATATATATATATATATATATATATTTGTTAAAAATACTGTTTAAATATGGAGCATAAAAATCGACATTTTTCGACACAAATCGACAAAATGCTCCATTTTTAAACAGTATTTTTAACAGATGTTGCTCCCTAACTGGTCGAGCGCTTTTAGATTTTTTGACATTTTTATATTGTTCATGATATATATATATATATATATATATATATATATATATATATCTGCCTTGCTAGCTAGCCAGCCAGAGAGAGAGAGGGGGGGGAGAGGAGAGACAGACAGACATACAGACAGAGACAGAGAGAGAAGGGAGAGAGAGATGATGAGAGAGAGAGGAGAGAGAACTCGGAACTCTAAAATTATTTACTGCAGGGCGACTGCCCATAAGCAAACGAGGCACGTATCTAAGACAACCATTTCTCAGTTAAATAAGAAGGAACTCATCTAGGCGAAACACGACAGGATCTGAAGAAAAATCGTAGCTATTCTTGTGAGCAAATAAGGGATATCGCTTTATGGTATTCCGTGAGCACTTACCTCATCTTACTTTTTTGAAAAACTTAATAAATGTTATTAAGAAATGAAGTTAATGATACCTTCTCTTTTCCCTTCTTTCTAATGCGTAATAAATAAACACTGATAGTGAACGAGGAACAAATCTGCTTCCGTTCTGTATCAATAGTGCTGAATGTGTGTAATTCGTCTAGATACCCCTAAATTGTGTCAAATACTTTTCTTCTAATTGTCTGATAAATTGGACACCCTAACAGAAAATGACATTCGTCTTCTGTCACACTACAGAAAGGACAAGAAATTTGATGTTTCTGTGTATCTTTGATGAGTGTTTATATCGCAAAATTAACTCAATCTGAATTTACCAAACGCAGTGCAAAATTTGAATATTATGACATTTGAAAGGTATTTTACTGGCTGCAACAATGACTTGAAATAAAGTAGAGTATCTGTCACTGTCATGGAGTTTACTGCACCAGTCCTGTTTGTAAACAGTCAATTAAACGCTGTTTAAAAACTTAACAAATGTCTTTTGTTTCTAACTCCTCCGTTCAGTCAAACGTGTGAAAATCCATATGCATCCCAACACCACATGGCGGTGCTAGAGCAGTTTTGTTTTACCGACTTGACTTTCTGCGCTCATGATGCATTTATTTTGTATACATTTAATAAGCTTGTTTTGGGGCAGCCTAAACGATTTATATATATTTAGCTTCTGTAGTTTAAACCAGTACCTAAGTATCTTATATTCTGCGTTCCCTGGTCATGCTGGTCAGATAGAAAGTCCGGTAGCTTGGGCAAAGTCAGCGGTCCGTCGGAGTGAGTCCGCCCGTCCCCACAGCTTTTCTTGGAGTTTCACTGCACCGGCCAGAATTCTCACGCGCCGCAGGCTGTCGAACGTGGGACAGGACTGAAGTACGTGGGCTGGGTTTTGTGGGCCAGTGCCACATGGGCACTCATCTGTGTGCGATATGTTCAGGCGATAGAGGTGGGAGAGCAAACTGACAATGTCCAGTTCTTAGTCTGAAGAAGACTTGTTGGGCACGCTCAAGATGGTGAATGTCATCCTTCTCTACCTCCACCTGTAGTTCTTTCTCTCCATGCTGTCCTGAAATGGCTGCGGATGATGGTCTTCGCTTCTCTGTAGGATACAGCATGGGCTATTTTGGTCTCGTTGGCCGCCTTGGAGAGTCTGTCCGCCACTTCATTTCCTGCAATACCACAGTGGAAGGGAATCCACTGCAGGACTGGTGTTATTTTCCTGCTCAAGGTGTGCAGTTCCTGTGTGATTTCCTGTAGGATCTGCTCTCTTTCTCTCCTCTGGAGGCTTTGAAGGACGGCTCGACAATCTGTAAGGAACACCGTGTGGTTTTGGTAGATGTCCCTTTCGTTTTAGTAACTGTACAGCAGTGAGAAGGGCACATTGCTTCTGCTCTGTAGTGTAGTTGTGTTATCAACTTCGGTGATTTATAATGCAATCAACACAAATAAATACCTGCAAAACGCTTACAGGCAAACAAACGGGGAGGGAAAATGGGCGGGGGGGGGGGGGGGGGGGGGGGGGGGGGGGGGGGGGGGGGGGGGGGGGGGGGGGGGGGGGGGGGGGGGGGGGTGGGGTGGGGGGCGGGGGGGGGGGGGGGGGGGGGGGGGGGGGGGGGGGGGGGGGGGGGGGGGGGGGGGGGGGGCGTGGGGGGGGGGGGGGTAGGGGGGGGGGGGGGGGGGGGGGGGGGGCTTTCACTATTCAAAAGCGTGTTAATTTCGTAGTTTGGTCATAGCTTTCCTATTCAAAGCGAGCGTAATTTCATGGTTCCGGAGCGTACCTCATGGTTTGTACCGAGCATTATTTAAAGAAAGCGGATTAATCCATTTGTCCAGATTCCACATTGTTTTCACGACCTCTGCCATCCTGACTCTGGCTCGTCCCGCAAATTCCTCTAATGCAAAAACTAGAGGGTGGGACAGGGGCGATAGAGGGTGCCAAAGAGCATTGGAAGGTGTGGGAAGAGGCACTGGGGGACAACGTAGGTATTCGGGGTTAGGATAGGGTGTTGGAGAGTGTGGCAGAGATTCTTGGAAGTGGATCAGAGGTATGGAGGGTGTGGGGCCGATGTACTGGGGGGTATTGCAGAGATCATGGAGGGTGGGGACGATGCACTGGAGGGTACTGCAGAGATCATGGAGGGTGGGGACGATGCACTGGAGGGTATTGCAGAGATCATGGAGGGTGGGGCCGATGCACTGGGGGGTACTGGAGATCATGGAGGGGTACTGCAGAGATCATGGAGGGTGGGGCCGATGCACTGGAGGGTACTGCAGAGATCATGGAGGGTGGGGACGATGCACTGGAGGGTATTGCAGAGATCATGGAGGGTGGGGACGAGACGTGGCAGGGCAGGGCAAAGGTATGGCAGGCTGGGGCACAGATGTTAGAGGGAAGGGCAGGGGTATCGGAAAGTGAGACAGAGGGACTGTAGGCCACAGAGGGTTTGGCAGAGATATTGTTGGGTAGGGCAGAGGTATTAGAGCGAAGGGTAGAGGTACTGGAGGGTAGAGCAGGAATATTGGAGGATGGGGCAGGAGCATTGAAGAGTAGGACAGAGGTCATGTGAAGGGGCAAAGATGTTGGAGTGTGGGGCAGAGGTACTGGGGTAGGGCAGAGATATAGGGCCCAGGTATTTGAGGGCAGGGTAGAGGTAGTGGAGGGTAGGGCAGGGAGTACGTGGAGGTTGGACAGAAGTATCTGTGTGAAGGGTAGAAGTATTGGCAGTCTGGGCAGAGGTATTCAATAAGAAAAAAAGAGGTATTGGGAGAAGGGCTGCGTTATCGGACGGTAGCACAAAGTATTTGTGGGAACGGAAGAGGCATTGAAGAGTGTCTTAAAGTTATCGAGAGAAGTGCGGAGGTATTGGATCACAGGCATGGTACTGGAGGTGGGGGGGGGGGGGGGGGGGGGGGGGGGGGGCAGGGGGGGAAGGGGGGGGAGGGAGGATGGGAGAGGATAGAGAAGTGACAGCTCAGATAGTGGCTTAAAATTGTGTCTGACTTCAATTTATCTACATGAACGGCTGGTGAAGCTGAAAGCTTTTTGGGGGCTGAAAAGGGAGAAGGGGGGGAGGAAGTGGCGGGGGAGGGTGTTTGGTTTGGGAAAGGAAGGGGGAGGGGGATAAAGGCGGGGCTGAGTGAGTTTTGATAGAGTAAAATGGATGTCTGAGAGCTCCGTTATTGATTTTGTCCGTAGAAGCTTCTAAAAAAAATTGAATTCGTTATGCCCCGGGATTTGCTGCGTATGTCTGTCTGTCTGTCTGTCTGTCTGTCTGTCTGTCTGTCTGTCCATTCTGATGTCTTTGCATATGTGTTTGCAAGTATGCGTGTTGTGTATGTGTGTGTGAGTGTGCGTGCCCCTCTGTGTGTGTGTGTGTGAGAGAGAGAGAGGGAGGGAGGCAGAAAAGTGGGGGTCTGTATGTGAGTTTCTTGTGTGTGTGTGTGTGTGTGTGTGTGTGTGTGTGTGTGTGTGTGTGTGTGTGTGTGTGTCTGTCTGTCTGTCTGTCTGTCTATGACGGATAGGCAGATAGACAGGCAGACAGAAAAAGAGAGTGGGTGACTCAGACACTTAGGGACCACTTTGAGTTCTGAATACATAGCCCCCTCTCCTTCCATCCGATCTCCCCTCCCCCCCCCCCCCCCCCCCCCCCCCCCGCCCCCCCTCCCCCCCCCCCCCCCCCCCCCCCCCCCCCCCCCCCCCCGTAATCATCCGACACTCCCAATCCCCTAAACACACGATGTTCTCGACCTATCCGGCTTCAACGTCTAAGGACTCTTTCCAACATCCTGGACTTGACATACCAGGCCAAGGAGGTAAACAAGGCTGGACATTAAACTGCAAACCTGACTCCCTGACTAGCGTAATCAAAGCATCATCCGGTGCTCTTTAGCGATGCTTGATCCTACGTTGTGAGAAAAAAAAAATGGACGCAGAAACCCCACTTTTTGGTGACACTTATTTCAATTTGATTTTTTTTCTTTCTTTCTACCAAATATGTGAATCAGTTAATGATGGATAAAACGATTTATTTTGACGGTTTTCAGCCGTTCCAGTGCCTCAGGACCACGTCTGAAGCAGGTTGAAGAGTACGTGCCTTAAGACGTTTTGACGTTGATTTTCGCACTGACAAGACAGGAGAAGGCGAACGGACGGTAGGAAACAACACCATAGTTATTTTCCTCTGACGCAACACATAATCTCGATAAGACATACAGATTAATAAGTACGTGAATGCATATTTGGATTTTTTTGTTCTGCTTTATTTCCGTGCCGCTTCAGTGGCATTACTCACACACCGGTCGTTACTGCAGCCCCGTGCACACACACACACCCACAGTGATTACCCCCACACCGCTCATTGTTGCTGCTTCACACACACACACACACACACACACACACACACAGAGAGAGAGAGAGAGAGAGAGAGAGAGAGAGAGAGGGGAGAGAGAGGGGAGAGAGAGAGAGAGAGAGATCATCCCCCCACACAGCTTATGCCGCTCCTCCATGCACAGCCACACCCCAGGGGCATTACTTCCATGCCGCCGACTCCGGGTTGTCCTCTACACAGCCACACTCAGACTGTCCTGTCGCAGGCACACCACCAGCAGTTCACAAATAGAACTCGATGTCAAGTCCTCACGAAGCTGACCCATCGGAGAAGACGTATGACTGCTGCCGAGCCACTTTGATGGTGTTCAGTGGTGCCTGTTCTGATACAGCATAGGTAGGACATCACTCACTAAGCATCCGTCTGATGACATTAGTTGCTTAGTCGCAGAGCCAGCGTGAATGGGGTGGCCTTTTCTGGAGGACACCGCCATGTACATCTAGCAACAGTCCCCTGGACCTGCCAGTGCCGACCGCTTCCACAGGAACTCGCCAATGGCATGGGCGTGGGAAAGAAATCCAAACTGAGATCATCGTGGAACCGGGCCATGTAGGCTACGGTCACTGTAGTTGAGACTTCTGTTCAGGATGATCAGCGATGTTGACTTTCATGGAAGTGAAGCCGTGGGGTTTCCATTCATGGTATGTATGAAATAACATGACAGGTTTTTTTTTTTTTTTTTTTTTTTCTTGTTTTTTTTTTTTTTTTTTTTTTTTTTTTTTTTGCTGCTATGCTTCTTTTCATAAAACACCCCGGAGTCAAGCAGGCCCGAGAAATACAGACACCTGCAGTGTTGGGCAACAAATATGAGTAGCATTCTAGGAGACGTATCCATTGAATGGATAAAAGTCATGTGTGTTTTGTTCCAGTCTTTCCACTCCAGCTCTTAACACACTAAGCCCGTGGTAGCCTTCTGGGGCCGAAAAAAAATCCACATCCACAGATAATAATTCCACGGCGCCTGGAACATGACAGGGGTCGGGGGAGGGTCAGAAATGTTTGTGTAGTGCCTTATTAAACTTCAACTATGTGTCAGTACACCAACCGAATAAAATGATGAATAGAAGGTAGAACGATTAGAGAAGCGAGTCTGCCTGTCACTGCACAAACTGAAAAAAAAAAAAAAAAAAAAAAAATTATACGGGTGGTGGGACAGGGGTGACATCTTACCCATAAACCCGCAAAAGTGACCAGACAAACGGGTGAACTCAAAGCAGTCCTGAGTAATACTCTTATCTACCCTGTTCCTTATCTCACAAAGCAGCCAAATTGTCACTGCGCTTACATTGAATCATTCAACTTCATACTTGCGGGACTATTGTAGACTTTGAGAAGAGTATTGACTCATCTCACTCTGGCTGCCCATTCGCACAATAGGTCAATCGTCGGCTGACGTCAACACGAATGTAAGGTAAATTTTATGTCTGGTCTGGTGCTGAATGTTGGAGAGTAGTACAGACTCGACAGTGAGCGATGTCAAAAGATTATTTGAAGGGGAAGGAAGACCACTTCTTAAAAAAAAAAAAAAAAAAGAAAAAAAGAAAAAAAAAAAAAAAACGTGCTAAGAGTTTGGAGTGGTAGGGTAAGAGAGATACAGGAAACATCGACACTGAAATTTGGAACGGAAAGCAAATTTAGCCTACGGAACTTTCCGACAGTGAAGAAAAGAAAAACCTTGAAAAAGAAACGGAAGAAAGGAGCCGTGCTTTTACACCTCTCTCTCTCTCTCTCTCTCTCTCTCTCCTCTCTCTCTCTCTCTCTCTCTCTCTCTCTCTCTCTCTCTCTTCTTGTACTACTACTACTTCTTCTCCTCCTCCTCCTCCTCCTCCTCCTCCTCCTTCTTCTTCTTCTTCTTCTTCTTATACCTTATGTCTGACTACTGCTTCTCTCTCTCTCTCTCTCTATCTCTCTCTTCTCTCTCTCTCTTCTTCTTCTTCTTCTTTTTCTTTTCTTCTTCTTATCTCCTCCTCCTCCTCCTCTCTCCTCCTCCTCCTCCTCCTCCTCCTCCTTCCTTTTCTTCTTCTTCTTCTCCTCCCCCTCCTCGTCCCCCTCCTCCTCCCTCCTCCTCCTCCTCCTCCTCCTCCTCCTTCTTCTTCTTCTTCTTCTTCTTCTTTCTACCTCATGTCTTGCCTTACTGCTCCTGTTCTTAACCTTCTAGTCTTTTTGCTCCCCACCCCCTCCTCCTTCTCCTCTTCTTACCCCACTCTTTATTCTCTTCTTTTCTTCCGTCTCCACCCCTTTGTATCATCTTTCTTGCCTCATACTCCTTCCATTTCATCTTGACCCCTTTTTCTCATCTACTCCGTACCCCCCCCCCCCCCCCCCCCCCCCCCCCACCCCCCACCCTACAATCATCCTCGTCTTTGCATCTTTCTACTCCTATTCGTCCAATTTTCTTCGTCTTTGCCCCCCCCCCCCCCCTCCCCACCCCCCCCTCCCCTTCCTCTTCCTACGATCACCCTTGTGTCTGTACCGTGCTCTTCTTCTTTCTGCAATCGTCGTTGTACCCTTCCCTTTGTCTACTTACAATTTTCCTCGTCTTTGTAGCCTCTTGTGGTGATGCACGGATGCTGTGCATACTGGCGAACTCGGCGAAAAGTGTACCTTGCTTGAAAAAAAAAGTGTTCACTGACGGTCAGGTAAACCAGGACACAAGCTCCGACAATACGTCACCTAGGCTCATACAGGGCAAATCTACCAGCCTGTTGTTGGCTCAGGAGCAACGTCATGGTGAGGGTTTAATTGGCAGACCAGCGATAGGGCTTCCAGGTCACAGGAGGCTGTCTCACCATCGCATGGCGACAGCGCTGGACAGCCGCAGACGCTTACGACAGCCTTGCCATGCACGATACTCTTACTAGACTCAGTAAGACTGGAGACTGTGACAGGGAGACAGACTCAGACTTCGTCCTTCAAAGGGTCTGGCAAGACTCCTGACAAGACCTCCGAGCCAGTGTCCGAACTGACCCGGTAATGTAGAGTGCATGTACGCCAATGCGCGTGTGCATACGTATGTAAAATGAACACTCCAAAGTGAAGGGTAAACACAGCTTCCTCTTCCTACAAGCATCCTCGTTCTGTGCCCACTTTTTACGCTTCCTACAATCATCCTCGTATTTGTCCTTTCCTGATCCTCTTTCTACAAACACCTTGGTCTTTGTATCCTTCTCCTAGTCTTTCTGTGACCACCTTCGGTTGAGTATCGTCGTCTGCTTGCCCTTCCTACAATCATCCTCGTCTTTGTACCTTCCTCTTCCTACAATCATCCTCGTCTTTGTACCTTCCTCTTCCTACAATCATCCTCGTCTTTGTACCTTCCTCTTCCTACAATCATCCTCGTTTTTGTGCCTTTCCCTTCCTCTCGCTCTACAATCACCCTCGTCTTCATACCTTCTAATTCCTGTTTATATCTCACCCACACCCCCCCACCCCCCTTCTTCGTAGCCTCCTCACCCGCTTCTTCTCCTCCTACTTTTCCTCTTCACACATTCTTCTTCTGTCTCTCTTCATCCTCTTCCTACCATCTTCCTCCTCTTCTAGCGTCGTCTTCCAATCTTACCTCTTAACCCACCTTCTCTTCTTCTTTTTAACCTCTTCCTTCTCTTCTAACCCTCCTCCTCCTCCTCTTCATACCTTCCCCATCCTTTTGTCATCCTCTTTCGTTTACTCTTCTCGTCTTTTTCCTACTTTTTCTTTATTCTCCTGCAGTTGTCTCCTCCTCTTTCTTCATTGTCTCCTTTTCTTCCTTCGTCGCCTCCTTTTCTTCTCTTCTTTGTCTACGTTCCATCCTTCTTTGTCTACTTTTTATCCTTCTTGGTTGGTCTGGTTTTTCTTGTCTTCTTGTCTACGTTCCATCCTTCTTTGTCTACTTTTCACCCTTCTTGGTCTGGTTTTCTTGTCTTCTTGTCTACGTTCCATCCTTCTTTGTCTACTTTTCACCCCCTTCTTGGTCTGGTTTTCTTCTCTTCTTGTCTACTTTTCATCCTTTTTTGTCTACTTTTCATCCTTCTTTGTCTGGCACTCTTCTCTTCTTGTCTACTTTTCATCCTTCTTTGTCTACTTTTCATCTTTCTTTGTCTGCTTTTCATCCTTCTTTGTCCCAGTTTTCTATCTTCATAACCTGTTTGTCTGCCTTCCGTATCTCTCTTTTCATCTGTCACTATCTTCATTTCTTCCTTCTTAGCCTCGTCTTCTGTTGTTTTTTTTTTCATTGTCTCCTTTTCTTCCTTCATTCTGTCCTTGTTTTTTCATTCGTTGTCTTCTTTCCTTCCGCCATTAACTCTTTTTCTTCCACGTCTCCCTTTTCTGTCCCCTATTGTCTCCCTTTCGTGGTTCGTTAACTCCTTTTCTGTTTTCCCTGGTCTGTTTTTTTTCACTTCACCTCCTCCCCTCCCTTTCTTTTTTCCACTTCTCCGGCACGTGCCTGGTATTAGACATGCACATCAATAGAAACGTAATGACGACGCCACCTACGTTATGATTGTGACTTTGACAGCATTCTTCTTTGTTCTGCATTCCTCATTCATATCAAATTCCTTTCAGGTTTTTGTAATTAACATTATACTGGATACATTTAGTTTGACGCATTTTTAATTGGTCTTACATTTTTCGATACGATTTCCGTATGCAAGACGTATATTTGTCGGTTTTCTGGCTAAGATTTTGTTTTTGTTTTGCTTTCCGTGATGATGTTGATGTAAATGTTGGAAACAGAATCTTCGTGGCACGGGAAGCAAAACATGGCATTTCCGCTCGCGGACAGACTCTCTTCGCGCCGACCCCCAGGAGTCTTCCTGAGAACGTGACAGAGAGCGGCGCTGTAGGGACCCTGGCATTCAGGGGAGAAAACCGCCTCTCCAACAGGAAGCTCCCTGCAGGGAGACGGGAGGGTGGGAGGTGGACGGGAGGAACGAGGGAGGGAATAGGGGTGGGGTGTGGGTGGGGGGTTGTTGATGTTGTCAGCAGGAGAAAAAGAAGGGTGGTAAGAGCTGCAGAACCTGAGGTGAACCTTGATCGGCACATCATCATCGCCTGGGCCCTCCACAACAGGGGGAGTAAATAGAATGTTGAATAGTCCCGGTGTCGCAGCTGCTGCTGTCTCTCTCTCTCTCTCTCTCTCTCTCTCTCTCTCTCTGCATTTTTATGCATGTGAGAGAGAGAGGGGGGGGGGGAGAGAGAAATAGTCAAAGACAGAGAGAGTCTACAATTTGTAATGTAAAAGAGAAAAGGATCCCAAAATCAGATCTCTGAGGTGAGTCATGTGCATGTGAGAGAGAGAGAGAGAGAGAGAGAGAGAGAGAGAGGGGGGGGGGGGGAGGGAGAAATAGTCAAAGACAGAGAGAGTCTACAATTTGTAATGTAAAAGAGAAAAGGATCCCAAAATCAGATTTTCTGAGGTGGGTCATGACATGAATATTTCAGGATGTTGTTGGAGACAAGTGATACGACTGAATGTTTCACACTACAACATTGATCATTGAAGCGAAGATGGTAGTAAGCTTGCACTACATCGACCCACACCAGGGGATCAAGTATTGCTGAGTGTTCGTAAATCAAAATCAAGAAAGCTTGTAAGTCTAACGGATCAATGGTAGGATCACTTCTAACGAGTGCCTCTGAAAAAAAAAGATGCAAAGCATATAAACGTACTCCCAGTTTATCTTGAATACGCGTGACATATTCCATAAAGAGGAAAAACCGTTTGGGGCCGTTATAGCCGTTAGTAACGGATATAACGGTAAAATCAGCCATCATCTGTGTGACCCATAATGAACATACCTACAAATTTTCAGAAAGATAGGCCAAGTACTTTCTGAGTTTATCTTGAATACACGTGACATATTCCATAAAGAAGAAAAACCGTTATGGGCCGTTATAGCCGTTAGTAACGGCTATAACGGTAAAATAAAACATCGGGCATCATCCATGCCCCATAATGAACATACCTGCTAATTTTCAGAAAGATCGGCCCAGTAGTTTTGTCTGGAGCGAGTGGAACACATTTTGACCACGGACGGACAGACAGACGGACAGACAGACAATATTCTTCGTTCCCATTGTAAAGTACTCCATGTTCTCTAAGAACTGGGGGTACATAATTCAATTCTTGGGAAAGAGTTGACAATGCTATCTTTGGGGACCCACGTTTTTTCCTCCCAGATGGAATGAAGGTCTTACCCTACAGTTACTGAAAATTGGAGACTGAAAATCTTTGAAAATTACTGAAGTACTGCGCCACGTGTTTGGTTGTGGCTGTAAGTTTTATAATATAACTGCCAGCAGCAGACTTCAAGCATGCCATATAAAAAGGGTTTACCTGGGGAACGCGACGCTGGTCTTAAGAAAGAATACTCCGTTGTTAAACACTCCTACCGATTGTAAACATGTATACAGAAACAGATAAGTTCAAATCGGTACGTATATTTTTGCCTTCGTTGATTTTGTGAATGCTTTTGACACAGATAACACTATCTTACTCCGGGTTGCTCTGTGCAAAATGGTGTAACAGAAATGTTGTGTAAAAGCATGCACAGTAAGGTTTTTTAAAGTAAGATCTCAAGCCAAATTGTTACGACGATTATAATGCTCAAGAAGCACGGAACACGGCGATTTTTTTTTTTTTTCTTTGTTTTCTTTATTTAGAAATCAATTTATACTGGAAGTAATACATTAGGAGAGAGAAAGTGATTCATCTTTTTATCAGACAGTCTTGAACTGCTTATGCTTTTATTACCAATGGTGTCGCCGTGATTTCTGGACTTTTTGTCAGCACCACAGACTCGGTTATTAAACTGCTTAATGCGGGAATACCTTCCCTTGAATCTAGAAGTTAACATGGCAAAACCTGAAATGGTTGTTTTCAGAAATGGTGGGTATTTTGGTGTTGAAGAACGGTGGACAAGAAGTGGAAATTCTCTACAAGAAATTAACGTCAGTAAATTTTTTAGGAATTTACATCTTGATTTACTTTAGTTTCGCCACCGCATTCAAAGACTGATAAAGCTGTGCGAAGAAATTGTTTTCAGCAGTGAAGCACACAGTAGTAGAATGTGTTTAATACCCACTGGCCCATATTTTAGTCACCGAAGCTGTTTGACTTAGACTGAATTCCGCATAGATAACACACTTTTGCCTTCGTACACCTGCTTTTTGTCTCGCCATTTCTCCTCCCCCCCCCCCCCCCCCCCCCTCTCTCTCTCTCTCTCTCTCTCTCTCTCTCTCCAAATAGATAGATAGATAAATAGACAGTCGATCGATCGATCAATAGATAATAGTTAGATACACAGATACATAGATAGACAGAAAGATCGATCGATCGATTGATACGTAATACATACATACATACATACATACATACATACATACATACATACATACATACATACGTATATACATACAGACATGGATATATGCATGGATAGATACATAGATACATAGATAGACAGTTGATCGATCTATTGATCAATCGAGAGAGAGAGAGAGAGAGAGAGAGAGAGATTGTTTGATAGATCGATCGATTGATAATGGATGGATGGAAGGATAGACTGATCGATGGATGGATAAGATAGACAGATAGACAGATAGACAGACAGACAGACACAGATAGATAGATAGATAGATAGATAGATAGATAGATAGATAGATACACATATACATACATACATACATACATACATACATACATACATACATACATACATACATACATACATACAGACATACATACATGCATGCATACATGCATACATACATACATACATACATACATATTCTCAAACAACTTCTACAAATCAGCACAAACCTACATGTGCATTTAACACTTAGATACTTAGACACGTATAAAACTGAGGAAGAAAAACAATAAGCTTACATCGCACGTTTCGTATCGTGGAACCTAACCCTAGAACTTGGTGTATCTATCTCTTAACTTGTGCTAACTTGCACGAGTAAGTCTGTGAAGTTGCCCGTGACTTAGCTAAGTCTTTAAACGTAGTTCCCGACCAGTCTAGTGGACGAGATTCAATCTCTTCTGGCCTGTCTGTCCCTAGGCCCCATCCATTCCCCACAGTGCGACAGTTTAGGAGCTATCGTGACTGTGCACAGTAAGTATGGGAAATCGCTCGTTTCAAGAAAGAAAAGGTTTGTGCTGTAATTCTCTCACGAAAAGAATGATTGCCGTCACAGAAACAGTATGGGGGTATCCTGTTATGACCTACTTTCGTTTGACAACAACGACAACATATAATGATGATAATAGTAATAATGATAATAATATCAACAACAAACACAAACAATAATAATAATAGTAATATTAATAATAATAATGATATAATAACAACAATAATAATGATAACAATAATATTGATGATGATGATGATGATATATGATGATGATGATAATGATGATGACGATGATGATGATGATGATTCGTATTGACAATTGCAGTAGAGAGAGTTTAATGAATTATTGAGGTCAATGTATGACCATTCACAGCTTTAGACGATGTGTGAAAAGAACAAAAATAATAGTCTTCTGCCGCCAAACAGATATCTACTGTGAAGAAAATTATGATGGCACTGCTGCTGCTTTTTCTGCGATGCCTGGCATGGCATCTGTGACTCGTAATTATGATTTCATGTCCACGTACACGTATGGTATGATACTGGGGCTAAAGACAGCTATCAGAGTCGAACAAAAAGTATTATGATAACGTGCATATACTCTTCTCGTTATGAATATACTATTGTCAGGGTGAAACTTGAATAGCTGACTTTTGAAGCTGGTGAGATTCCATAGACAAAACTTGTGGGGATTACTCTTCCTGGACACGTTTTGACGTTGAGCGGGGATCGTTGACACAACTTTCACACACAAAACCCATCACATGCTGGAATGGACTTTGAAACGAGGGAAGGGAAAGGAGCAATGAGAAACGGGGTGAAAAAATGCGGTTGGAAAAGAGGGCCAATGCCAAATGGCAGAGGAAGAGAGTGAAAACTTTACGGTATGAGAGAGGGGGGAATGGGTGAGCCCGTGAACAAATCACTCGTGTCTTGCAGCAAACACACTTCTCCTCTCACAAGAGACAATTTCCAGCAATCTCTTTCCGTTAAGTTACTATGGATCAAAAGACAAAACCGTTTATGTATCCATTCAAGGACATACACGTGCAGGTCCATTGCGTCAAATCTAAGTTACTTTAAGATAATTCAAGCCCTAACAACCATCATGTTCTATTCTTTCAGTCTCTTAATGTTCCAACGACGAACTGCCTAATCTAAATAGATATTATTTCCCGCCGTTGTATCTCGTGGATCAGTCCGGGAAGGTTTCTACCACGGTCTAAATTCAGAATGATTTAGATTTTGAGCCTGTTCAAGTCCAAAATCCCAGCAGATTTTACAGATATATCTTCAACAGGTGTAAAAATAATGATTAGTGATCATGTAATTAATCTTTTTTTCAGTTTATCTTAAAAATGACCCTTCAGATAAAAATACAGACTGGTTACTCATCCTAGGGAAGCTAAATATCACGGGTTAGTTGTGGTGATTTCAATGCCCATGCTCCCTTCTGGGAGAAAAATTGCCAGACAGTCACACAATGCTCGTGTTGTAGAAAATGTAGTAGATTCTTCTCTTATATTGCTTAATGACGAGAGAGAATCACGAGGATACCTGATATACCAACTCATGAGGCGACCTTCATTGATCTTACAATGGTTTCCCCAAACATAGCTATAATGAGCACATGGGACATGCCAGAATATCCATTGGGAAGTGATCATATTCCTATTACACTAAACCTAAATGATTCTCTTCAACTTAACAAAGAATGTAATGATACGATACCTAAATCTTATTATGAAAGAGCTGACTGGGACAAATTTCAGTCACTTCTAACAGAACAGATTCTTATATTTTCAGAAAGTGAAAATATTGATGAAATTTATGAGAGATTCACTAGGGCCGTTCTATCAGCGGCTAAACTGTCCATTCCCAGAAGGAAATTAGTCAGAACTGGAAAGCACTCAGGAAAAGCATGGTGGAATCAAGTATGTGCAGATGCTGTAAAAAAAAAAAAATCACGTATAAAAATTGGTTGAGGAAAAACATCAGAATCTAATCATATGGAAATGAAAAAAAAGCTGAAAACTATTGCAATAGAGTTTGTGCACAAGCAAACAGACAATACTGGTCTAAGTATTGTGCTCACGAAGAGTCAGACTACACCGATGCACACAAAATGTGGAATAAAAATCTTTAAAAAAAAAAAAAAAAAAAATATATATATATATATATATATATATATATAGATATATCCCCCACCCCCCTCCCTCTTAGCATTGTTATCAATCCATCTTAACCCACAACCGTCACATATATCACACCACCCCCACTAAACTAACTACACAACCCCATCGCCTCACTCCTCCCCTCCTCCCCACCCCCCCCCCCCCCCCCCCCCCTTTTCCTCTCCCATAATCCCCTGTGTCGTTTCTGTCTGGCGGCCATTCTTCACACCACAGCGACACCAGATAGTCTCTCTTCATTCTCTGTTTGTACTGTCCTAAATGTTAAATGTGATCTATTTTTTTGCTTGAAGAAGACCCAAGAGGTCGAAATGCATCGCGTCTTGTCCTGTGCTTTGTTTGTCAATGTCCTTGGCGGTAACTAACCCCTCTCTTTCTCTCAATAAAAAAAACGGTTTCTCTCCCTCACAGTGTCCAATCAAAGTAAAGGATAAGAGCTTCCCAACCCCCTTGGAAAAGACCGAAACATTTGTTGATGTGTTCGCCAAAATATGTAGCGATGAAGGGGTAACACCAACCCAACTGGATATGAGAAAAAACAATGAACGAAAGGGGAAGTACAGAGATCCTGTTCCGGATCATGAAAATGTTATGAATTCCCCTATTTCTTTCAATGACCTGAAATACGCCACTGAGTCCTTTACAATTAAAAAAACGCTGTTGTAGGGTATGATGGTATTTCCTACAGCATGGTCACTCATTTTCCAAAAAAATGGCGCTTAATTCTATACAATTTTGATCTTAAATCTTGTGAAACAGGAAGCCTTCCCAAGCGTTTGGAAAACTTCAGTTATAAAATTATCTCCTATACTTAAATCAGCCAAACCGCGGTCAGAGACGTCAAGTTATAGATCGATATCCCTCACAACACATGTTGGAAAAATTATGGAAAAAAAAAAATATTTTAACGAGATTTATATTTTTGTGAGGAGGAGCAAATCATTTCCATCAATCAGGCTGAATTTAGGACAGGCAGGCCCACGATAGATCATTTAACAAAACTTACCACGCAAATAAAGCAACAATTGGCAAACGTAAAAGCGTATTAGCAACTTCTTTTATGTTCAGAAAGCTTATGACTGTATATGGCACGCTAGACTACTTTTTAAACTAAAAAATATTGGGTTGAGTGACAGTATTTATCAGCACATTAAATCTTTCCTGACAGGGTCAAAAATTATCACAAAAATAAAAATCACAAAAACTTTGTCTTCTTTGAGGCATACCAACATGGGAATTCCTCAGGGATCTATAATCGCGCTCCTTTGCTCTTTAACATCACGTTGTATGATTTACCACGATGTCTGTCCAAATCCATGATGTAATACACTATGCCGACAATAAAGCGATGTGGAAGGACATCCCTCTGAGGAAAAAGACTAGGTTACGCTTTATTAGTTACATAAACAGATTATATCAGACAGAGCTTGATAAACTGAACAAATATATGATAAGTAATCATTTAGAATTTTCAGCGCAAAAAAAAATAGCATGGTTCTTTTCAACAGTGGTGCGGATCCCGAAAAAAGCTACCTAAATTTGAAATTGATGGGTCCTGATATTACTTACAAAACTGAAGTAAGATTTTTTGGTTTTATCTTACACCAAATTTAAATTGGAAAAAAACAACTTGACACCATATTATCAAAAGCATTAAAATTATGAACTTTTTAAAGATGGTAAGTAAACAAACTTGGGGTCAGGACACGAAAACTCTAATCCATTTTGCGATTTCACTTGTTAGATCTAGATTAATGTATGGTGATGAGGTATTTTTTCTGCTCCAAAGATGTTCCTAAACAAATTACAAAGTTTAGATAGCTAGGCTGTTTAGGCTGGCTTTTAGGTGTGTCCTTCATACGAGCACAGCGAAATCGTATAGAATGGCTGTGTGTTTTACCCCTTGATGAAATGAGAAAGCTGACATCACAAAGTATGTAATAAGAACAAACACCGTTGAAAATTCACTTCGAGCAGAGATAGACGTAAGATCTTATACTGATTATTCAAAGGAAGCAAGGAATAAAAAAATAAGTTTCAGACTGTAGCACATTATGTCTCTGAATCATTTGAAGACTCTAATATCACCCCCAAAAGTGTTGCCCATGATAAATGTCACGCCTATTCCTCCTTGGGACTTAACGAGAGGTAGTTTTTTTACTTTGATTACACAGATATACGAAAGATGGCAATCCAAATATTTTAGGTACAACAGTTAAAACATATGTATTTGAAACTTTTTCTGATCATCTTAAGGTTTATACTGACGGTTCAGCGCTAGCAGATCATCATGCGGGTTTTGGTTTTGTCATTCCATCTTTAAAAGTTAAAAAGTAACATCATCTTGGCACAGGCATTTCGATATTTACAGCAGAACTAATAGTTTATTCTTATGAATCGGTTATACTTGATAAATCTACCACTAACTCTGTTAAATGTTCTTTTTTGTGTATGTATTCTAAATCAGTCTTGCAATCCCTTGCCTCATCATTTAATTGCAAGTATAGTGTTATCTTTTAAATGAAATATTTAATTCATTGCATTCAATTGAAAGGGTCCAGTGTTGACTTTTGTTGGATGCCATCCTATTGTGGAATTTATTACAATGACCATATTGACCATGTCGCAAAAAATCGGGCGTGAAACACTTTGAATGCTATTGAAACTGCCTTGCAGTTTAACTTCAGTAGAAATGTGTAACAACAGAAAATGAAACGTTACCACGTTTTTTTTTTCTCTTCTGGACAAAGAATTTTTCATTATTCAATACTTCACGTGCAAGTAGATCAATTGCGACCTTGTCGTTCAGACTTTTTGTTAAATGCTTTAACGACAAAGACTGTAAAATACATTAAAAGTGTGTCTGCTCTGCAAAATTAAGCATTGAACATAGATTGGTATAGTATGTTTCAATGAACACTTTCCTACCTCCGGAAGTCGTAGAATGTATTTTGCCTGTTTCTAATGCTAAGCTATTTTGGGATCAGTCTAATCTTTTCAACCTTTCAATGTTTAGAGTAGCTAGTTATTTGTTATGTAGCCCTGTTGCACGATCGTAGAATGTATTTTTGTCTGCTTCTAATGTTAAATAATTTTGGGATCAGTCTTTCAACCTTTCAATATTTAGATTAGATAGTTACTTGTTATGTAGTCCTATTGCACGTTTCTTGTAACTCTCTCTCTCTCTCTCTCTCTCTCTCTCTCTCTCTCTCTCTCTCTCTCTCTCTCTCGCTAGTCATACTAAGTCCCTTAACGGGGCAAGGGCCGGATCTCTTATCTACCCTCATCATCATCATCATCTCTCTCTCTTCTCTCTCTCTCTCTCTCTCTCTCTCTCTTCTCTCTCTTCTTTTTTTTTTTTTTTCTTTTTTTTCTTCCTTTTTTTTAAGATGTTAAAAATCAACAAAGTTTTGCCGTGTTTTATGCTAGAGTCTAAAATCATCGACACGCTGAAAGGGCTTTAAATAAAACAACAAACCAACCAAACCACACACACACACACACACACACACACACAGACGCTTCGTTTTTCAACTTGTATCCTCGTAATGCATCACCTAACTGCAACCTCCACCGTTCGGACAGACACATCTCGTAGCCTAGTTTTATAGAAGAAGGTAGGATAGTGTTTGCCGACTAGCTGACTGCATCCTGGGCCTCTGAATCGACTAATCTGTATGTCTTCTGACTCATGCGTGGAAAGTATGCTCTGTGTGTGTGTGTGTGTGTGTGTGTGTGTGTGTGTGTGTGTGTGTGTGTGTGTGTGTGTGTCCGTTTGTCTGTCTGTACGTGTGTGTGTCTATCTGTCTGTTTGTGTTAGTGTATGCGCGTGTGTATGTGTGCGTGTGTGTGTGCGTGCGTGCGTGCGCGCGCGCGCGCGCGCGCGCGCGTGTGTGTGTGTGTGTGTGTGTGTGTGTGTGTTTCACCCATGCCTGTGTGTGTGTGTTTCACCCCTATTCTATCTCCTGTTCCACCCTTTCCTATTCCAACTCCCATTCCATCTATTCTTATTCCGTCTCCTATTCCGTCTATTCCTGTTCCACTTATTCAATCACCCCTGTTCCGCCCTATCCCACAGTTCCATCTAACCTCACCCCACACCCTACCCCTTCCCTTCAGCGTGCTATTTAGAACGTAAGGGAGCCTCACCCACTCTCCCAAGGATGGGTCTATGTTTTCTGACAGGAGTGGAAGCGGTGTGGTTGTAATGAAAACATTACAAGTTTTTGAAGGCACTATAAAAGTTTGTTTCCAATTATGTGGCTTAAAAAATAGAGTAATTTATTTCAGTATATTTGTGTATTTGTTTTACTTATTCATTTCTATTACATAGGTTGCCTACCTGATAACAAACGCAAACTGTACGCCGGTCGCACTCTTCGTCGCCATCTTGATTACTGCGAGTGCTTTCCCTTCAAAGAAATCAGAAAGGTAGGCATTATTCAAATTGAGTAAATCTGTCCTCTGCTTTGGCGGCCTTCTGTCACAACTGTGTGCGCTACTCTGTGTGTGTGTGTGTGTGTGTGTGTGTGTGTGTGTGTGTGTGTGTGTGTGTGTGTGATTTTTTTTTTCATTCCAGCATCGGACAAAATGGAGGATCGGTCGCGTAACAGGAACCAACGCTTTGTTTGGCCTAAACAAAGGAGAGGGACAGAGGGGCTAGTATTTCTGAAATCAACACCTACGATGCTAAAAAAAAAAAAAACATTAATGAGTAGCTGGCAAAAGAGGTACTACCTTAATGCGAGCAGAGTGAAACAATCGGTGTGCAGTGTCAAATTCTAATGAACAGTGAATGCAACCATTGCTTATGTGTGTGTGCGCGTGCGTGCGTGCGTGCATGTGTGCGTACGTAGGTGAGTGCGTGCGTGCGCCTGCGCGTGTATGTGTATGTATGTGTGTGTGTGTGCGCACGCGCGTGCGTGCGCTCAGTCTGTGTCTATGTGTGCCTGTGTCTGTGTCTATATGTCTGTGTATGTGTGTCTGTGAGGGAAAGAAAGAAAAAAAAGAATAGAAAGAAAGAAGGAAGGAAGGAACGGAAAAAAGCAAAGAAATAAAGAAGGAAGGAAGGAAGGAAAAGAAAGAACGAAAGAAAACACACAAAAATAAAGGCTGCCAATTTAACCTACTTAAATACACAGTAATTTAGGTAAACCGTGGTTAGACTCTGGTTAACCCGCCGTGACCATGACCTCAAAAAGCAGTCTCTGCGTGGCACGAAAGCTGTTGCGTCCAGTTGAACTGCCACCATCTAACTTTCGGTCAGTGCGTCACTGCACTGGCTTACATCAACAGCTTTCACACGCTTGAACATTCAACATGATTATTGACCCAGCCGTCCTGGCTCTGTCCCTTCAATGTGTCGATCACCGCTGAAAGTTTGGCCAGTTTACAAACACTGGTCCCGACCAGTCCGCTAGGATAGCAGTAACGCGAACTCGCTCGTGAGCGGTAAAACAGGAGTAAATTGACAGGAGAAGGGAGATAACTTCTCAAGCAAACAGGGGCTGAAGTTTGAAGAGGTATATGAGAGAGAGAGAGAGAGAGAGAGAGAGAGAGAGAGAGAGAAAGCCACGACAACGAGAGACAGACATTGAAATTTGGAAGGGAGACGAATCTGGCCTCCTGAACTTTCCAACAAAGAAGACAACAAAAACACTGAAGAGGAGGGAAAGATAAGGCTCATGCTTCTGTCTGTGTTGCTTCCTCTTTCCCATGCTGTTCCCGCTCTCTCTCTCTCTCTCTCTCTCTCTCTCTCTCTCTCTCTCTCTCTCTCTCTCTCTCTCTCTCATTGGCCTCTTTTTTCATTGTCTTGTTTTTCTATCCTTCATTGTCTCCTTTTTTCGTTGTCTGTTTTTTCTTTCTTCGTTGTCTTCTTCTTCATGTCTTCTTTCTTCATGATCTGTTTTCTCCTCCTTCATTGTCTTCGTTTCTCTCTTTACTGCTTCCTTCCCTCATTCTATCGTTTTCTTCCCTCTCTTTCTGCTCTCCTTCCTTTTTGTCTCCTGTTTTTTTTTTTCTTCATATCTTTTACTTCCTTCATTTACTCCCTTTTGGAGAAAACACATTCAGTTGTCGTTTGTATTTAACCAGAAATGAATGTGATGAAAGATGAATATAAGTCGATGAAAATCAAAGGAAAACAATGACATTTTATTTATACAGCAAAGTGCTACGAACTTTTTCGTACATGCTACATATAATTGTAATAGACATACAAATCAAAAGACTGAAAATGTATGCACATAGAATATGTATCCAGTTACACTCCCGCGTATACATACTAATACAGATACAGACACATAAATACAATAATATACAAATATATGCATTATACCCATCTCCATCCACCCACTCATCCAAAACACACACACACACACACACACACACACACACACACACACACACACACACACACACACGTACACACCACACACACACACACAAACCACAACCACACGTACGCACCGCAGATACACACACACACACACACACACACACACACACACACACACACACACACACACACACACACACACACACACACACAACCACAACCACACGTACGCACCGCAGACACACACACACACACACACACACACACACACACACACACACACACACACCACCACCACCACACCACCACCACCACCACACCACACGTAGGCAACACACACACACACACACACACACACACACACACACACACACACACACACACACACACAGAGTAGGATTTGCAACCGGCTTCGTCCGGGTCTCACCTTCTCCCTCCCTTCATCCCGTCATCTGCCAGTAGTAATACATTTTCCCTTTCTACCATGTCCACGATTTTCCCTCTCTCTCTGTCTCTCCTTCTCTCTCTCCTCTCTCTCTCTCTCTCTCTCTCTCTCTGACGGACAGGACCCCTCCAAAGCAGGACAGCAAGGAAGGGAGAGGAAATGAAGGGGGTGGGGAAGGAGGGATGTTGGATAGGAAGGACAGATGGATAGGGGGCGTGGATGACGTAATTAAGGGTCCGGTCTTCCATATGATACATTATGACCACTTGTCAAAGTGTGGTGAACCAGCTGACCACGGCCACTTTAACAGCTGACCTCGTGTGTGTGTGTGTGTGTGTGTGTGTCTGTGTGTGTGTGTGTGTGTGTGTGTGTGTGTGTGTGTGTGTGTGTGTGTGTGTGTGTGTGTGTTCTGTGTGTGTGTGTGTGTGTGTGTGTGGACGTGTGTGTGCGCACACACACACATAATTCTCAGTGACAGGACACACACACAGAAAAATAAGTTAATCGGACGCGCACGCGCACGCACACACACACACACACACAGAGAGAGAGAGAGAGAGAGAGAGAGAGAGAGAGAGAGAGGTAGCGAACTAACTCTAACTGGGATGAACAACTTAAGTTGCATTTATCAATCCTCCCACCTGCCCCCTGACCACTCTTATCATTATCTCTTTTTTTTTCTTCCATTCTCCTTTCCTTTTCGTTCTTGTCTCCTTTTATTCCTTCATCGTCTCCTTTACTTCGTTCTCTCCTTTACTTCCTTCTCTCTCTCTCTCTCTCTCTCTCTCTCTCTCTCTCTCTCTCTCTCTCTCTCTCTCTCTCTCTCTCTCTCTCTCCCTTTTTATGCCTTCGTCGTCTCCTTTTCTGTCTCCACTGTCTATTCTCCCCACCTTCCCCCCCCCCCCCCCCCCCCCTACTCCCCGTCCTTTTGTCCTTTTCTCTTCCAATTGTCCTGAACGCACTGGCGAACATCTTTCCTCTCTCTCAATCACCTCCTTTTGTTTTCTTCACAGTCTCCTTTTCTTTCTTCATTGCATCCATCTCTTCCTTCATTGTCTTCCGTTGTTTTTTTTTTTCATTGTCTCTTTTGTTCATCCATTGTCTCTGGGTTTTCTTTCATGTCTTCTTCTCTTGCCTCATTGTCTCTTTCTCTGTCTTCATTGCCCCCGTTTCATCATTGTCCCCCCCCCACACCCCCCACACACCCCTTTTTTTTTTTTTTGTAAATCTCTTTTTCTCTTCTCTTTGCTTCATTTTCTTCCTTTACCGTCTCCTTTGCTCCCTCCATCAGCTCCTTTCATCCTTCATTGTCGCTGTTTCTTTCGTTAGTACAGTCTCCTTTTCTATTCATCCTTCATTATCGCTGTTTCTTTCGTTGGTACAGTCTCCTTTTCTATTCATCCTTCATTATCGCTGTTTCTTTCGTTGGTACAGTCTCCTTTTCTATTCATCCTTCATTATCGCTGTTTCTTTCGTTGGTACAGTCTCCTTTTCTATTCATCCTTCATTATCGCTGTTTCTTTCGTTAGTACAGTCTCCTTTTCTATTCATCCTTCATTATCGCTGTTTCTTTCGTTAGTACAGTCTCCTTTTCTATTCATCCTTCATTATCGCTGTTTTTCTTTCGTTAGTACAGTCTCCTTTCCAATCTCCATTGTCTCCTTTTCTCATTCTTTGTCCTTTTCTTCCTCCTCAGTTTCATGCTTCTTTTTTTCTTTCTTCGTTTCCTCCTTTTATTCCCTTTTTATCTTTTTTTTTTTCTTCCATCCTTGTCCCCTTTTTCTTCCTCCGTTGTCTCATTTTCTTCCTTTGTTGCCTTCTTTCTTTATTGTTTCAATTTCTCCTCTACAGTCTTCTTTCTTTGTTATCTCCCTTTCTTCCTTATTGCCTTCTTTCTTCATTGTCTCCCTTTCTTTACCGTCTGTGTTTGTTTGTTTGTTTTTATCGTATCCCTAACTTCGCCCCTTGTCCTTTTCTCTTTTCTCTTCATTGCCTCCAGTCCTTGCTTCATGGTGTTCCTTCTTCTTTGTCTCCCTTTCATCTTTCACTGTCTTCTTTTTTTATTTCCATTGTTTTTTCCTTTTCCTAATTTATTGTATTATTTCTTCTTTGTCTCCCTTCATCCTTCATGGTCGTCTTTCTTCATTATCTCCCTTTCATCTAGCGTNATTCCCGGAGGAAAGAATCAGTCATGTGACAGACACCTTCAACGCCACCTGACTGACTCACTTCTGACCATCCCCCCCGAACTAGCACATCCATTTGCTTTGCATAGAAACGATGAATACAGCAATGGAACCTTCTTATTGTACAAACTGTGGGGGTTAGGGATCGGGATATAAAAAAAAATCTCTCTCTCTCTCTCTCTCTCTCTCTCCTCTCTCTCTCTCTCTCTCTCTCTCTCTCTCTCTCTCTCAGATTCAGAAAAAACATCCGAATCTGAATCTCTCTCTCTCTCTCTCTCTGCTCCACACACACACACACACACACACACACACACACACACCACACACACACACACACACCACACACACACACACACACACGTCACACACACGTACACACACACACACACACACACACACACACACACACACACACACACATATATATATACATATATATATATATATATATGTATATATAATATGTATATTCATATATATCTATACATATATATTCTGTGTGTAATATACATATATTTTCTATCTATATATTTTTTTTTCTTTTGTGGCATCAGTTATCAGATCAATGGAGCGCCTATGACGGTGACTTTATTTTCTTTTTTTTTTTCCCCTAAGACCGAAATCCATCTCTTCATTTTTTGATTTTTCACACTGTCCTCTTCTCTACAGAAAAAAAAAAGCGGGAAAAAATACCACTATTTTTTTTTTTCTCCTTTCGTCTCCGACCAGTCTCTTACACACCATGCATAGTCTGTATGTACTCTCACAAATTGACATTTTTTTTGCTGATTTTAGTGTTATACCGGTTGATACAAAATGTCTGGGTTTGTTAATGTTCTAATGTGTAGTGTAATGGCACTCTCACACTGATAATGTGCTGCTTATACAAAGAAAACAAATCGAATGAAACAAAACAAAAAAATAATTTTTTTTTCTTCAGTTTTTTTTTTCAAAGACAGACCGACATACAGACAGACAAAAAAAGGAAGAAGAAGAAGAAGAAGAAGAAGAAGAAGAAGGAGAAGGAGAAAAGAAGAAGAAGAGGGGGAGGAGGAGGAGGATCGGCTTATAGAAGCTTCAGAAATTCACATCAAACGAACATAAGTGTGGCGACCGAGGAAAGTAGTTATGATCATAATAAAAGAATGTAAGTTTTCAACACCCATCACAGTCGCTCCTGAACTTCTGGACATTCCAAGTAATCATCCTTGAAGAAAAAAAAAGCGCGAAATCGAATGCAAGGACGATCATAGGAAGAGATGACAAACGTATACAGGAGACATAGACGAGGGTCACCTATGATCTCGGAAACTGGCTATTCCCCCAAGATGCTGCCCTTACAGAGAAAAGGAGGTCTACAAGGGAGACATGAGGAGAAAAGCCAAGAAGCGAGATAAGCACGTGTGAGTGTGTGTGTGTATGTGTGGTGTGTGTGTGTGTGTGTGTGTGTGTGTGTGTGTGTGTGTGTGTGTGTGTGTGTGTGTGCGTGTGTGTATGCGCGTGCGTGTTTTGTTTAGTATGTGTGTGTGTGTGCGTGTGCGTGTGCGTGCGTAGGAGAGCGTGCGTGTGCGTGCGTGAGTGGGCGTGTGCAGTGTGTATGCATATCTACAATGGTGGCAAGCCATATATAGATACAGCTCTAAGAATGTATAGATATATAGGCAATGGCCTGTGTAATTTGGAACAAATTTATGCATACGCAAACAAGACACATAGGCAAAACAAACGGATACACATTAAACCAGTACCTCAGCACATACTCATGGCTACCTAGTGGTTCTTGTGTATTTTTTTTTTCCTGGAAGAGATACATCTTCAGCTTCGATGTTATACAAAAGCGTGTTTTCTAAACTCTGTTATTTGTTAATTACGCAATAAGTAAATTGATGTAACGCTTTCTCAGTTCTATGTGTTGATCGAAAATCATTTGTAATGCTATCAATTTTTCAGTTTTACGTGCTACGCTAATGGATGTTTTTCCCTACTAATATAATATGATTGATCGACTTTGTGATCTGTTTCCTTATATCGTCTCTGTGGTCTCCAAAGAGTTCGTCAGTTAATGACATTTTTAAGGATTTACCGATCTCAGTGAAATCATATTTCTACACTTTTCCAAAATTTGTTGACTGGAGAACAGTAGAGAAAAAAAAAGTTCGATAAAGTCGATTTCATCTGTGCAGTTATCACACTTATTGTTACCGATACTTTCATTTTGTTGCAAAAGAATATTAGTAGGGTAAACGTTGTGGGTTTATTTTCCATTGTAGTTCATTCAGCCTAACCTCTTTTGTAGATGTTCTTGGTGTTAGCCATATGAGTTTCGTCTATTTCAAAGTCAAGTTTTCTATGCCAAAAGTTTTTGCCGTTTGCAGTTACGCAACTCGGATTCCTTTGCTCCAGTAACTTCTTTGTCTCTTTTGGTTAGGTAATAAATAGATGGGATTCGCAGTCGACGGAGTAAACATTGCCAAGAGGATTATTGTTTGTCATAAATCCAGTCCAGCCAAGATGATGGGAGGGCGTTTCGCAGCGCATTGTAGTCAAAAATAGCATTTGCATTACAATCTCCTAAAACTGTCTCCACTTCTTCTACAGTCGGTTTTTGGAGGGGCAATGTCTAAACACGAAACTTATGTACATGTGAGTTTTCTGTTTGGTTGTGTTGGTTGGTTGGTTGGTTGGTTGGTCTTGTTTTCGTTATCTATCACACTGATATACGCTGATGGCCTGTCGTTCTACCCAGCGCTGAATGGGATTTCACGGGGTGGAATTATTTTGAGACAGACAGACATACATACAGACGGACGGACCGACAGAAAGAGTGGTGGCGGCGTTATTTTTTTTGTAATGCGTGCGTTCACACATGGCAAGTTTATCTTGTTTGAAGTCTCATTCGAAGGACCTGGGGGGTGGGGTGGGGGGGGGGGGGGGGGGGGCGCAGAGGTGTTAGAATAAATGCACTGATGATGTTTTCGATGAAACAATCGCCCGGCCCTGGCTGTCCTCAGCAGGGTTTGAATCCAGCAGGACACTTGGACCATTATAGCAATGCATCAGTCACTGGGGCCCTGAGTGTGTCTTTTAAGAGGTCAGTCTTCCGCAGTCACATCCACACACTTACACACACACCACACACACCGTTTAAAAAAATATAAGAGAGAGAGAGAGACAGACAGACAGACAGACAGACAGACAGACAGAGGGTGGGGGGTGGAAATATGGAGGGGGAAGGGTGGGGAAAGAGGGGAGTTACAAAACAAACGACTATACCACACCGGTGCTGTGTTTAGACAACATTCCCGAAGACGGAATATGGCTACCTCCATGGTGCGGTTAAAAACGATCATTTTAAACTTACCTAAAAATCGGATCAGTTGTGAACTTAAGAGTTTGCCCGAGAAAGAAGAAGAAGAAGAAGAAGAAGAAGAAGAAGAAGAAGAAGACGAGAAGAAGGAGAAGAAGAAGGAGGAAGAAGGAGGAGGACGAGGAGGAGGAAGGAGGAGGAGGAGTAGAGGAAGAGGAGGAGAGGAGAAGAGAGGAGGAGGAGAGAGAAGAAAAGGAAGAAGAAGAAGAAGAAGGGGTGGAGGGAAGGTGGAGGAAAAGGAAGAGTAGATAAAGAAAAAAAACAGAAGAAGAAAAAGAAGAAGAAGAAGAGTGGAGAGAGGAAGTAGTAGGAGGAATCGGAAGCAGAATGAGAGAAAGGAGAAAATGAAGGGGAAGAAGAAAGGAGGGGAAGAAAGGAGGAAAAGTGAAAGACCTGGAGAAGAAAGGAAAGAAGGAAAGAAGAGGGAAGGGAAAGAATCTACAAGTCATCTCTTTCCCATCAAGTCACCCACCTCATGACAATAAGTCATATGTGAAATATGACAGACATGACAGTAAATCATATGTGAACTATGACAGACATGACAGTAAGTCATATGTGAACTATGACAGACTTGACAGTAAGTGATATGTGAGCCCTGACAGACATGACAGTAAGTGATATGTGAAGCCCCTGACAGACATGACAGTAAGTGATATGTGAGCCCTGACAGACATGACAATAATATGTGAGCCCCTGACAGACATGACAGTAAGTGATATGTGAACTATGACAGACTTGACAGTAAGTGATATGTGAGCCCTGACAGACATGACAATAAGTATTGTGTGCCCTGACAGACATGACAGTAAGTGGATGTGAACTATGACAGACATGACAGTAAGTGATATGTGAGCCCTGACAGACATGACGTAAGTGATATGTGAACTATGACAGACATGACAATAAGTGATATGTGAACTATGACAGACATGACAGTAAGTGATATGTGAACTATGACAGACATGACAGTAAGTGATATGTGAACTATGACAGACATGACAATAAGTGATATGTGAACTATGACAGACATGACAGTAAGTGATATGTGAACTATGACAGACATGACAGTAAGTGATATGTGAACTATGACAGACATGACAGTAAGTGATATGTGAACTATGACAGACATGACAATAAGTGATATGTGAGCCCTGACAGACATGACAGTAAGTGATATGTGAACTATGACAGACATGACAGTAAGTGATATGTGAACTATGACAGACATGACAGTAAGTGATATGTGAGCCCTGACAGACATGACAGTAAGTGATATGTGAGCCCTGACAGACATGACAGTAAGTGATATGTGAGCCCTGACAGACCTGACAATAAGTATTGTGAGCCCTGACAGACATGACAGTAAGTGATATGTGAACTATGACAGACATGACAGTAAGTGATATGTGAGCCCTGACAGACATGACAGTAAGTGATATGTGAGCCCTGACAGACATGACAATAAGTGATATGTTGACCCTGACAGACATGACAATAAGTGATATGTGAGCCCTGACAGACATGACAGTAAGTGATATGTGAGCCCTGACAGACATGACAGTAAGTGATATGTGAACTATGACAGACATGACCAATAAGTGATATGTGAGCCCTGACAGACATGACAGTAAGTGATATGTGAGCCCTGACAGACATGACAGTAAGTGATATGTGAACTATGACAGACATGACAGTAAGTGATATGTGAACTATGACAGACATGACAGTAAGTGATTGTGAGCCCTGACAGACATGACAGTAAGTCATCATCAGACCCCCGACAGTCAGGCATCTTCACGACCCTCTGTCCTCAGCCAGGACCCACAGGCTAGAGGTGTTGAAGCCTTCTTTTCAGATCTTCATGTCGTCCATCAGGACTTCTTCGCTCTGCCTGAGGGACATTCCACCCTTCCAAAAACCCTACCCTGTGGGATGGTTTTGAACACGGAGTCATGACCAGACACATACCCGAGAGAGAGGGACGGGTGCACTGGTGTGGTGGTGGGTGTATTGTTGGACCTCTCCATCTTCTTCACCCCCCCCCCCCCCGCCCCCATCCTCTTCCCCCTTTCTTGTCTTCTCTTCTCTCCTGTTTCTCTATTTCATCCCTTTTTTTCCTTCTGATCTCTTCAGCCACTATTGCCTCGTACCTGCCTTCTTTGGCTGTGGCTGTATATGGATGGCATTCTTACTTCCCACCATGTATTTGTGTACTTTACCAGTGTGGTTTATTTTTTTCTTACCTCGCTGTCTGTCTGCCCGTCAGTCTGTCTCTGTCTGTCTGTCTGTTTGCTTCTCTTCCTCTCTCTCTCTCTCTCGCCTCTCTCTCTCTCCTCTCTCTCTCTCTCTCCCTCTCTCTCTCTCTCTCTCTCTCTCTCTCTCTTCTCTTATTCTCCCTTCCTGCATATTTTGTCTCTCCCAAGTATTTTGCTTTCATTTTTTTTGTGTATGAAAAAAAACCTCCCTTTTTCATTGTGATGTACATTTATCATGCGATTTTGTGGTCCTTCACGAATGGAATTCTTTTTGTGCCTTTCTTGTTTAATTTCTCTCTATCTCCTCCCCTTGATGTGGGTCCCCATCCTGCCCTTTCCCCTCCCTGTCCCCCTCAAACACATTTCTCTCTGCCCTCCTGCCCCTCTACCCATCCTCCCTCTCCTCTCTACCCCCTTCCCATCTCCCTCCTGTACTAATATGGCCTGTGTGTGTGTCTTCCTCCCCCCCCCCCCCCCCCCCCCCCCCCCCCCATTGACCCATTTGGCCCTGACGCATATAGTAACACTTCACGTGTAGTTTGAACTTCAGTGTTCAACTGTATTCTTCCATTGTTGTACTAGTCTCGGATTTTGGTGTTTCTTC
This sequence comes from Conus betulinus, assembly GCA_016801955.1. NCBI lineage: Eukaryota > Metazoa > Mollusca > Gastropoda > Neogastropoda > Conidae > Conus > Conus betulinus. The sequence goes on from JADBJO010013838.1 coordinate 34,745, forward strand.
TGAGACGTGTGTGTGTTGTGTGTGTGTGTGGTGTGTGTGTGTGTGTGTGTGTGTGTGTGTGTGTGTGTGTGTGTGTGTGTGTGCGTGCCTGCGTGCGTGCGTGCCCTGCGTGTGTGCGTGTAGTGTGTGTGTGTTGTGTGTGTGTGTGTGTGTGTGTGTGTGTGTGTGTGTGCGCGCGCGCGCGCGCGTGCGCGCGTGGGTGTGTGTCAATGTGACCCTTGTTTGTAGGTGTTTGGTACTTATTGCAATTTCATCTTATTGGTTGCATTTAAGGTAAAAAAAAAAATAACCTTTTTCTTTGTGTTTGTAAGCGCTTAGGGCTTATGATGTAAGATTTAGCGCCATAAATAATCATTATCATTATCATCATTTATTGTTATAGTCATTATTATCATTGCCATCATTATTTACTTTTCTGAGGACAAGATGCAAAGAAGACTTTCATGTGTTTATTCTTTTCTCTCAGTGAAAAATCTCTCTCTCTCTCTCTCTCTCTCTCTCTCTCTCTCTCTCTCTCCATTTTTTGGCGTCTTTTTTTGTTTTGTTATTACAAAAATATCATTATCATTGCCCGTCGTATTTATCCTCAGCAGCAGCAGCAACAGCAGCATCATTAACTTAATTCATGTCATAATCATCATTGTTATTATTATTATCTTTATTATCATTATCATTATTGTTGTTATCATCATTATCATTATTGTTATTGCCATAGTTATCATTATTATCATTATTTGCTGTTGTTGCTGTGTTGTGTTATTATTATTCTTATTATCATTATTACTACTACTACTACTATCATTATTGTTGTTTTAGTTATTATCATTATGAGTAATTGTAGTAGTATAGTAGTAGTAGTAGTAGTAGTAGTAGTAGTAGTAGCAGCAGCAGCAGCAGCAGCAGCAGCAGCAGTGGTGGTAGTAGTAGTAGTATCACATCTTTATTATCATTATTTCTCATTGTTGTCGTTGTTGCCATCAGTAGTAGTAGAAGTAGTAGTAGTAGAGGAGGAGGAGCAGCAGCAGCAGCAGAAGTAGTAGTAGTAGCAGTAGTAGTAGTAGTAGTACCACCAGTAGTAGTAGCAGCAGCAGAAACAGCAGCTGTTTCAGTAGTAGTGGTAGCAGTAGTGGTATCATCATCATCACATCATCATCATCATCATCATCATCATCATCATCATCATCATCATCAACAGCAGCAGCAACAGTAGCAGTAGTAGTAGTACTAAAAGTGGCAACAGTGGTGTTCATTTTGACCCATTGCGCCGTTCGCTCACGTCTGTGTATAACAAAACCGAAAGCAGCCTTGATCCCCGGCACCTTTGTTCAAAGCCAAGTCACCGCTGCATGTGTCGTTATTTCTGTTGTGGGATCTCGTTCCCACTGTGTCCCCGGTCCCTGTGTGTGTGTGTTGGACTTTCTGTGTTCGATGTCCTGCAGTCTTGTCTTCTTCAGCTGTTTGTTCCAGAGGGGAGCATTTGCAGGCGCTGTCCTGATGACCTTTGACCCGTGAGTACCACTTCGGACCGTTTGGTCTTAGTCTGTCCGATGGAGTGATCATGTTACTCATATCATTATTGTCATAACTATAACTCATACTACTACTGCTGCTGCTGCTGCTGCTGCTACTACTACTACTACTACTACTACTACTACTACTACTACTACTACTAGTCGGCAGCAACAGTAGTATTTTCGTCGTCGTCGTCGTCATCATCATCATCATCATCATCATCATCATCATCATCATCATCATTATATTTTTGTCATTATTATTCTTATTATTGTTATTTTTATCATTATTCTTATTATTTTTATTGTTATCACGATCACCATTATCAATATTATTATTACTATTATCGTTATTATTATATTATTATCATTAATATCAATTTTATAATCATCATCATCATTATCATTATTGTTGCTGTAATTGTTGTTACTATCGTTATCATCATTATACTACTACTATACTGACTACTACTACTACTATACTACTACTACTACTACTACTACAAACATCACATTCCCTAACACACAACAGCTTCATGAGGCAGGTCTTTGTTTTCGACCTCTGTCCATTAGACTTAAAGTAGAGGTCAGAGTGCTAGTATTTCGAACGAGCTGATGCACCGAGGTCCCGTGTGCAGAATGTAGTCCGCGCATGTAAAAAGACCGCACAGCGAGACGGAACGTGTCCCTGGCCAACTGCTGTGAAGTTGGAAACTCCATTTTGATCGGTCAATAGAACTCCATTTTGATCGGTGAACAGAAACTCCATATTGATCGGTGAATAGAAACTCCATTTTGATCGGTCAATAGAAACTCCATTTTGATCAGTGAATAGAAACTCCATTTTGATCGGTCAATAGAAACTCCATTTTGATCGGTCAATAGAAACTCCATTTTGATCGGTCAATAGAAACTCCATCTTGATCGGTCAATAGAAACTCCATTTTGATCGGTCAATAGAAACTCCATTTGATCGGTCAATAGAAAAACTCAATATTTTGATTGGTCAATAGAAACTCCATTTTGATCGGTCAATAGGAACTCCATTTGATCGGTCAATAGAAACTCTATTTTGATTGGTCAATAGAAACTCCATTTTGATCGGTCAATAGGAACTCCATCTTCATCGGTGAATAGAAACTCCATTTTGATCGGTCAATAGAAACTCTATTTTGATCGGTCAATAGAAACTCCATTCTGATCGGTCAATAGAAACTCCATTTTGTTCGGTCAATAGAAACTCCATTTTTTTCGGTCAATAGAAACTCTATTTGGATCGGTCCATAGAAACTCCATTTGGATCGGTCCATAGGAACACGGGCCAGACAGGGGGAAATATTAGTGACACTTTACCAGGGAACGGCTCGGCGAGGGACCACAGCACGACTTCCACACAGAGAAAGCTGCATCTCCTGACAAGAAAGGTCCCTACAGTCAGCAATCAGTTCATCAGTGTCACTGCTGTTGCTGTCAGTAGTGTGATCTTCATCATTTCAATGTAACGACAACAACATTTGTGTCGTTGGTAACGTTTGTGCTTACTACTCCAGTCCTAGTATTCGTATCTTTGCTACTAAATTTCACAACACTGTTTACTTTTGTCGGCATTTGTATATCTTCGAATTCAAATTGTATGAAATTTTCATTGCTGTTGATATTGTTATGTTTACAAATTTAATCCTATAGAATTTTCCGTTGTTGGAATTGTTATATTTAATGATTCAGTCATACGAAATTTTCATTGTTGACACTGCTACATTTACTTAAATGAATATTTCAAAATTCAATCGTCTAGTCTTTGTTTTTATTCACTATTTCAGTTGAATAAAAATTGTCATTGTTATTTTTATGTTTAGGAATGCAATTGTATACAAATTTTCATTGTTGTTGCTCTTGTAAATTCACTACTTCAATTTTCAAAATAAAATTACTGTTGGCATTCTTGTATCTCCTACTTCAATCATCTGACTCTTTTTCATTGTTTTTGCTATTGCTATATTAACTTCTTTTCTTCTCTTTTCTTTTTCCCCCTGCTTAATTTCTTGTTCAGATATCTTCTGTTCACATTCAAAAACATACAACGAAAACAGTCAATAATATTTGTAAGCAAAATTGCTCCATTCTTCCAACCATAAGTCCATTCGGAAGTGATACGTGTATACGTTAGATGCTTTCTGGAAGTTTGAAAGCTCACAGTTTATTACACGATGTTATTGCTCAAAGCCCCACCACCTCTTCTTGTCTTCGAAGCTCTCCAAGTTTTCAGGCTTTTTGCCAACTTTTTTTTTTTCTCTAACTGCCTATTTTTTTTTTTTTTTTTGGGGGGGGGGGGGGGGGAACATCAATCTGACAATATGGAAAACATCGCTTTTTTCATTCCAAATAGTAATGTTTCATGTGAAACCTAACTATGTCAGCGTGTTTGTATCTCTATCTTTAAACATCGCTTTTTTTCATTCCAAATAGTAATGTTCATGTCAAACCTAGCTATGTCAGCGTGTTGATATATTTCTCTTTCACACTACTGTACCCAATCTTTTCGAAACCTAACATTGATTTTCAATGCCATAGATAGGTTAAGGTTCCCAAGTCCTCCATCGGCAGTTGGACTGTCAGAAATTCACCGCGTCTTCAGTACTGCATGAACGAAGGACGCAGACGGAATGTGTTTCCATTTGTTAGTCTTCCCTGCGTTTTTATAGACACGGACACACACACGTGTGTGTATATATAGGGACAGAATATATATATATATCTGAACAATAAGTAGTGGGGGAAAACAAGTGTTAGGTTAACAATTCTTCCATAATTATAGTAATGACTTGGTAAAGATTTGAAATTGAAAAAAAATTTTTTTTTTTGAAAACGAAGTAAATGGGAAAACGTATATCATAAATATGAAAACCCTTCACTAGCTGCATGAGAAAACAATCGCTATCCCTCTCGAAGGCAAAACCCTTCACTAGCTGCATGAGAAAACAATCGCTATCCCTCTCGAAGGCAAATCTATATGTATCACCTGCTCCGAGGCCTTTCGTCTACTAGATCGGACTCATCAAGTAAACACGGCTGATTGCGTTTGTGCTCTTGGCGTCAGATAGAGGCACACCACAGTCCATAATTCTGTGGTGTTCCGACCACTAAGGGTTCGAAAAGAGAATCCAACAGCACCCCCAAAGCAGCCAGCGAAAGGTAGTAGAATAAACAAAACGAAAGTGTGGAGAGAAAAAAAGTTGTTGAAAACTAAAAAACATTACGCAAACAGTATAAAATGTAAGAGACAATCTTTGAGCCTATGCTTAAGGATCCATTTAAGGATGCAAGGGAGATCAAAAGATATTGAACAGTCTGAGTGGTCAGCTCTGCTGTTCAGTAACTCAAGCATTGTATATATATATATATATATATATAGAGAGAGAGAGAGAGAGAGAGAGAGAGAGAGTACACCACGCTGTGTCCTCTGTAAGCGGTGAACGAACTCCGGACCACTGGGCCCCAAGAACCATGCTCTGTCCTCTGTCCCCCCCCCCCCCCCCCCCCCCCCCCCTCCCCCTCCGTTCAGTGCCAGCCCCCGTTACGCCAAACGGACCAGAATTTTTGGCATTGCCGATGTCCCCCCCACCCCCCCCCCCCCCTCCGTTCAGTGCCCATCTTGTGGCGATTGTCTTCCCTTGGTCTCATCGGTACCAGACCACTGACTTCATTGCCCCCCCCCATCCCCCCCCATCCTACCCCCCCCCCCCCCCCCCCCCCCCCCCGCAATCCCCTCAGCCTCCACACCCTTTTTCCACCCCCCATCGCCCCCAACTGCCACCTTCCACACCCTGCTGCTGTACTCTGCCTCGCCTATTCCCCCCCCACCCCCCCCCCCCCCCCCCCCCCCCTAATCATTCCAAAATGTTTTCCCCCCCCCCGACCCCCCCCCCCTACCCTACCCTACCCTTCCCTCTCTCCCAGGTAGGGTTAACTGCCGTTGGTCATGAACATGGTGGCAGGCGACAGTGGACGTATAACTTGCCCTGGAAGTGAACAACTCCTTTGACACGCTGGGACATTGGTAGTCTGTCACAGGATTTGTTACTGACTATCCGAGGCTGATGTTATTGATGCAATAAACAACTAACTAACTAATCAACCAACCAGCTTACTAACTAAGTAACTAACTAAACTAACTAACTAATCAATTTAGTGGCTGTAATTTACGCCAGTGACCACAGATTCGGGATCTGTAAGTTTAGAGAACTCTCACCAAGTTGCAGTAGAATACAATATTACGTTTTAAAAAAAAATCATTGTGATGATAAGGTGTTGATTTGGAATTTGTTATATATGTTTCCTAATTGAAAATAGTTATGTGCTTTTATTTGTTTCTTTGCTTTAAATACATTGGAACTTATAAGCATTAATGGTCCGGGAGTTGCACCGATCGATAGAAAGGCAGAATGAAAAGGTTGTAGCATTAACCAACAAAGAAAGAAAAGCTGAGCTGTAGAAAAATGGTATAAAAACAAACACAGAAAAATGAAGATTTCTTAAGTGCCGTGACACTAACTACAAACAAAGAAAACAGAAAAATAAAATAAAATGTAATAATATTTAGGTGAGTAAAGAATATAGCTACAAGAAGCAGACTCTATCGATTTCCAAAACATAGAGGCATTTAAACAGAGATTCTTTAAAAGTTATGACAATAGTGATATTAAAAAGAAAACGACAGAGTTATACAAATGTAAAAAGTGAATTGTTACAATAGTTTGGAAAAAAGGATACAAAAGAACTGTCACAATAATTAAAAGATAATAAGTAGGTAAATAAACAAATGAAGCGAACTTAAAATCAGGAACGAAAACCGCAAATAGAAAAATGTAAAAATAGAATCGCAACAGTAGTCAGAAACAGAGGCAGAAAAGCATAGAAATTAGAGAGGAAAATCATAACCGGAAAACGAGACAAGAAGTAGAGAAGCAAAAACAACTGGGCACTAGAGCTATAAACAGAGACGGTAGAATAAAAAGGAGAAGACAAATCTCGTGAAAATAATCAAAATCAAAGACAAAAAAGAAGAGCCATGATAATTAGACAACTAATAGCTCAGTTGGTAGAGCGCCGGACTCGTAATCTTGGTGATCCTGGGGTTGCGGGGTTCGAATCTTCGCCGGGCCGTTTCGGTACAGGGATATTTTTCCCTCGGAGTTAACATTGGTTCTGACTCCATTTCCCGTACAGTCCTTCGAATGAGACTATAAACCGAGGTTCCGTGTGTGAACGCACGCATAACATCTTGCACACACGGAAAATCCCATCACCAACTTTCGGAAGAGAAGGCCAGTTTGGCCGTTGGTATGGATGACGAGTTACAAATAGCATGCACCCTGCGCGAGAAATGGAAAGAATGAAGGAAGTAAGGAAATTGAGTGAACGATATTGAACGATATTGACCGGATGACACGGGAAACGACTGAATGATGCGCCGGCAGAGAATGTTTATTATATGATACGTAAAGCGCTTCGAGCCTTAATCTTTAGAGAATTAGGCGCTATAAAAATCAACATTATTATCATTATTATTACATGTATAGGCCTACAAATGGAGTAATATTAGAATTATCAAGAGAGGAAAACAAGGGAAAAAAAACAGAAGGGCTGTGATAATAATCTGAAACACAGACAAAAAGTACAGAAATATAAGAATAGTTTTAATAATCATCAGGAAGAGAACAAAGACATAAAAAGACTTTTGAATGAAGAATGAATAACAGACAGACAGAACAGAGAAATTAAGCAAGTCTTATGATTGTTAGAGGAGATAGAACAGAGGAATTAAATGTAAAAAGAATCCCATAACTATCCAAAACGAACATAGAGAATGTAAAAAAGGATAGATGTTAAAAATAAAACCAAAGACAGAAAATACGAAAATAGGGAAACAGTAACAATTAAAAACAAAGACAAAGATTACAGTAAATTGAAGTCCACAAATAATCACAAACAAAGGCAGAAAAAGACAAACAGAAGAAGTTATGAAAGTGGCAGATCAAAGACAATGCAGGAGCGAGATGGACAAAAAAAAAAGAGATTTAAACAATATTAATAAAAAAAAAAATGACAAAAAAAGGAAATAAAACAAGTGTTTTTATAAGCAATCAAAAATTGAAACAGAAAATCAAATGTGGTCCAACAGATAATCAGAAAAAAAAGACGGAAAACAGATATTTTTAAATGAAACAATAATCAAAGCAAAGACT